>VZSV01000143.1:1587457-1640253 GCA_013398735.1 Nothocercus julius
GCCGCTTCCCCTCTGCGCGCTGCGGCGCTCGGCGCATCCTCCCCGCAGCCAGCGCCGCCGGGAGCAGGATGCGGGCAGAGGGCGGCTGGACGAGGAGGAGGAGGAGAAGGACGAGGAGGAGGCTGCAGCGGCCTCCGCTGCCCCGGGGCTCCCGCAGGGCCCGGGCGGGCGCGCACGTTGCGGCGAATGGGGACGGGCTGCGCCTCGCCGGGGCGACCGGTTGGGTTAAATCATCCCGGGGACACGGGAGCGGGTTTGGGTGGCACCTGGGCCGGCGGCTCCGCGTGGAGACACCTCCACGTGGCCTCGCTCCTTCCCCGTGTATCCTCCGGGCTCAGCATCTGCTCTGCACCCTCCTGCCCCTGCGCGCTTGTTCCGGGGAGGCTCCAGGAGGCATCCCAGCTTCCGTGCAGTGCTCTTGCTCTTTTTCCCCCTCTCTCTTGGAAGCTACGATGCAGTTTCTGTTTGCAGACTGGTGTTATAACGAGGTGGATGAGGCAAAGTTTGCTCAATAAACTTGCTTTTCCCTTTGAGCAGCTTTAGCCCAGCTAAATGGGCTCGGGAGTCCCAGTTCAGCCCGGGACTAGGACTGTTTGCCATTGATCCTTGTTAGTTAATTGCTATTTACTTAAATATTTAGTTTGGATTAAGTTCCTCTGTGCTCTTTTCTTTAAAAAATAAATAAATAAATATGGGTGTGTCTAGTAACCTGGCAAAAGGCTTTCTAGAGATACTCTGCAGCTCAGAAGCTCCAGCAAATTATTCCCTCTGTTTTGCATGCACATTTATTACCTTAGAGCCAGCAATCTTGCTTGTCCACCCCCTATCTACCCCATGGATGTTTTAATGAGCAGAAGGGATCAAGATCTCAGACGCAGCGTTAGTTTCCAAAGCAAGCACTTAGCAGGTGTGGATATCCATGAGGCCCCAGGGGAAAATCAAAGAGCCAAAAGCCCCTGGGCTGGGAGGTGGCGCTGAGTCCGCTCAGTGCCCTTTAGGAAAGACGAGGTCTGTATTTCGCAGTGCCTTTTTTGGTACAATGCTGCAAACTCCTGTGATCTGCAGCAGTGACCCAATCATTATATAAACAAGTGTTTATTTTTGGAACGTTAATATTTAAGAGGCTTAACTTTCTTTTGCACAGACTTGTTTCCATACACTGCCCATTTGACAGTGTTTCTTACCTGCACTATCCGCTGCTAGCAAAGTATCCTGCAGTTCTTGGACCAGTGTTCCTGGTCCGTGTGAGGGAGGCCTTGCAGTCAAGATCATTCCCTTTCTTCATATTGCTCTGTTAAATTAGAGCGGGGTTTCATAATGCTATAAATTATCCTGTTAATTCTTTTTAATATGCCTTTGAAAAAGAGAAGATGCTAAAAGATGTCTTGATGCTAAGAGCAACAAAGATCAGCATGGATAATTACGTAAAATGATGTTAGCACTGCAAGCCAGGGCTCTCTGGAATATATCCATAGGGATCCACGGCCCCCCTGCTAGGAGTGACCGCATTCCTCCCCCTGCGAGGGGAGCCCGGAGCGGTGCCGATGCATTTTGCAGGCTCCTGCTGGGAATTTGCTTTGGCTTGGCCGTCATTCAGCACATACAGAACTCACTGATGAGAGCCCCGGTGCCTCCTCAGAGGGACAAAAACTCTGCTCACCCCAGGCGCAGTGTCTCTTGCAGTGGCACCAGCGCTTCAGCTGCCACTGCTCACTTCTAAAACCACTAAAGAGGCTACAAGAACAGAAAACAAATTGCATTGCAGTGCATTAAAAGTGCTTTTAAGGGCTTTTAAGAACGAAGTTACCGCGGAGATGGAAAGCCAGTTTTCCTCCCAGGCTATCGGAAGGTGGTAGGTCCTTCCAAACCAGCCTGTGTCCCCCCCCGGTGACACTGCTTCTGTGATCCTGGTCCTCTGCAGTGGTCTGACATCTTTAATAATCTACTCAATAGTAATTTTAGAATCAACACCTTTCTCATTACTAAAGATCTACATATCCCTTCCTCTTACCTCGTTTTTAAAGACTTTTTGACGACAACCTGTTAGATCTCTGGTTGTGGCATCTCCGTGTGGGTGACGCTGGCTGAAGCGCAGCAAGGCGGCAGTGCAGGTTTCCTTTTCTGTTTTCTCCTCGGTCTTACGAAGCTTCACGGGCACCAGGTAACGTCTTTCTGAAGGTGGAGGTTTTACCAAATCCAAAGCCGTGTTCTCTTGAGGACCAGTAACTGCTGGGCGCAGGGCAGCGCCCGACGGGGGACATCTGTTCCGGGGACATCTGCCGGCTCCCGCCGTGTCCTTAAGGACTTAAGCTCCTCTTAAGTCTCACATCAAACACAATTTTTATAACTGAATTTTGTTGCCTGAGGAACATTGCAAAGAAATGGCAGCGCAGAGTGAAATGATCCCGGCTTCTAACACACCACAGGAGGCTGCTTCCAAGCGGGGATTTTTTTTTCCCCAATCCTTTCTTTTCAGCTGCTCTCTGGCCTTCCCGGGCGAGCGCCCCTCTCCCGGTGCCGTGCGCGTGTCCCGCGGGCTCGGGAGCACCCGGCGCCGTTGCCAGGGAGCTAAGGGCACCGCAGCTGCGCCGGCGCCCGCGCTCTTCCTCGTCCCCGTCCCCGCCAGCCCGGGAACGCCGCGAGCCGGAGCCCTCGGCGCCGCCGCTTCGGGCAGGGTGTCGCCGCCGCGGCGCCGCTGCCGCGCTCGCCCGGCCGAGGATTCGGGTTGCCATGGTTCCGCACGGGCGAGAGGGGCTGCGGGCGAGCCGGGGGCAGCGGCGCATGCAGCGCCGCAGCCCGCATCGCATGCAGCGCCGCAGCCCGCAGCGCCGCAGCCGCGCCGCTCGGCGCACACCTGAGGCCACCAAGAGCCGGGTGGCGGCCAGCGGAAATCCCCGGGTCCCGGCAGCGCCGCGATTGTAGGTTAAGTCCCTGCGACTTCCCAAATAGAAATCCAGGGGTGGGCAGGAATGATCCCGCTGCAGGAATCCAGCCCAGTGAGGCCGCCTCTGCTCTGTGCCTCGTTATTTATTATTGGTGTGCCCGAAATGCTAGCACCTTGGGTAAGCGCCGAGGGCTCTGAGCTCCCATGCCCTGAATATTAAGCAGCAGCTCTCGAGCTAAATCACGCACCCGATTTTAGAGTCCGGTTCCTTGGTCTTTATGTTCGATTTGCAAATCTGCACAGGAAAGGGTGAGCTGGCACCCTGACCACCAGCATCCTCAGCACCCAGCGTAAAACCTTCCTGTTGGAGGGGGAAAAAAATGAGGGATGGGTGAAGGCTGCGGTGGGGCTGGTTTGGAGGCAACCTCTGCATTTCTTAGTGGGCTGAGAGCCGGTCCTCAGGTGTCCGTCCTCCTTCCGAGGGGAAAGACGATACCTGGCAGGCACGGCCGGAGAGGAGCCACTTTGTTTCGCTTTAAAGAGAAACTGTTGGCAGGACAGGAGCAAAGCTGGAAGTATTTTCATCTATTTTTTTAGATGGTGTTTAATGTTTTGTTTTCTGCCTTATGAATTATCCAAGGGAATCATTCAAAACACAAGTTTCCCATTCTGGAAAAGGAAGAAAATAACTACAGTGGACTAATATGACTAATCAGTTGCTCAGATAAGAAAACCAAAAATACCCTGCAAAAATGACACCTTTTTTTTTTTTTTTTAATAACAAAGAGAAGTTTTGCATTAAAATTTGTCAGAAGAGTTCTAAATCTAATTTAGGTTTTGACAGATTGAAAAAAATTGAAGCTAAGAAAAGTAATTTTTAGATTAATATTCGTTTTGCTAGCTTGGATTTTAGAAATCATTTGTGGTCCTCAAATGGAAGCTGATATGAAAGTGCAAAATATCCTTCCTAAATATTATCTTGCTGCGCCCCTGTTTTATGAAAGGTTGGAGATGACAACTGACCAAAAAGTTTGGAAACAGCTTACAAAAATTTTTTGGTAGTCTGGGGAGAAAACAGCTGGGAAAGGAGGTTCCCCTTGCTCCCTTTCTCGTAAAAGTATTTTTAAAAGATACTAGCTTATAATTATTTATTTTTAGAAGCAGCTAGAAGCCTCAGCTGAAATCCAGAGGCCAGTGTGGCTAAGTACTGTGCAAACAAGGACAGTTCATCCCTGGCCAAAATAATGTATATCCCTGCTTAAAACAGGAGGAAAATACAAAGCTTGGGCAGTACTGGCTAACATGAGTGGTGAGATCTGCCGTGAACTGGTGACAGTGTTTGCTGTTCTAGACTTGAAGCAGTTTGGGTCATAAACAGCCTGCAAAAGAGTGGGAAAAAGGAGGTCTCATCTCACATGAGGTCTACCAGAGGAAGCGTAACACAAAGATCTGCTTAGGACTGTGTTTAAGCAAAATTTTGCTCCATCTCTTGTTTCCCAAAGAATAGAAAATATTGCTTTGTCATACGAAGTTTGGTGGAATTTTTAATGGGCAATTTTCTTGTCTAGGGTGGAACCTGGGGGACTGACAAACGTGGACTTCAGAACAGCCCAAAACTCCACGACAAAGCCGGATGGATGTGGGAGACTGAGAGCTGCAGGACTGGCTCCTACGAAATCAAACCAGGACTGCGCGGACAAACTGCTTGCATCCTGGGTGAGCATCTGTGACCTACAGCATCCGAGCCAGCCCAGCTCATTTAATGAAAAAAGCTCTCATTTAATGAAAAAAGTCAAAAAGTGCCACCCAAATCCCAGATTTTCATTTCAGTGCAAAGAATCTCAAAAAAAAGTAAAATGAAGTATTTTCTCATGAGCTGTAAAATAATACTGAAGTGATTCTCCAAGTGTTTTAAGAAGTTCAGAACGCCTATAAGAAAGTTGTTATTTTCAAATACTCAATTAGAAAAGCACGTATTATCCAAACTTTTTGTTTTCCAGTGGTTTATTTGGGCTGTTTCCTCCTATTCCGTGGGGCAAGGCAGTTTTCCGAGGCCAGTCCCTGAGCTGTGCTCGTGTCCTGTCACCTCGGAGCCGCGGCAAGGCCAGCGCCGGGGCTGCCACTCGGGCCACTTTGGCCAAGGGACTTCCTGGAACGAGGCAGGAGCCTCTGAGTCCCCCCCTGCCACAATGGCACTAATCCCCCCCCCCCTCCATTTAGGGCCTTTGTCACTGCAAGCGAAACAGGAAACCTTGAAAAAGTAGAAGTGTGGCTGTAATTAGGATTAATCTATTTTTAGCAAGCTGTCTGGTGCCCTGTCCACGCTCCAGCTGAGTTGTTGTTTAAATCTATCTAGCTTGAGTCGTTCTGCAGTTGCACCCCAGAATGATATGATTTATTTTTAAACACGAGCTTGCTAGTTTATTTATTTATTTATTGTTCAGTAAGATTTTTTCTTTTTCTTTTTTTTTAAATAACTGTCTTTATTTTCCATGTATAATAGGAATCCAGCTGGAAAATCCAGCACTAGAGTAATACAAAGACTATCTGAATAAAAAAAAGCTGTACACTTTTTACTATCATTATTATTCATTTTACTGTGTTCTTTGGAAGCCTAGTCATGGATTAGGAATGTATTGTACCATGACCGGCACAAACAGCACAAAAGGGGAATCATCTCTTAAAAGCTATATTGATTAAAAACACATAGTGATATCATTGTGATTTTTCCTAAATAGCACCGGGAAAAGATGTTAAAGATTTAGACAGACAGCTGACATTTACCAATCTTGTATTTAAATACCTATGGGTCATATAGTTAGCATTTTTAAAAATATTTCTAAAGGAAACTTTAATATTATTAAAATAGGATTATCTGTTAGTGCAACACAACTGGACTGAGCCTGGAGAAGACGACCTCTTGGTTGCCTTCAGTTGGCTTGCTGAGCACAGATTTCTCCCCAGTAATGCCTGGGAAAAGCTCAGCTTTTGCAAATACTCATGAGAGGCGCTAAGCCAAGCCCCTGTGGAGGAGCCCGGGACAGGACTGGCTGTTGGTTTTGGTCTGCATGTGCTGGTGGGATGTGCAAAGGTCAGTTGCTCTGAAAGAGGGAATGTGAGGCTAGTTCCTCCTTGTCAGCATGGAAGAAGCAGGTCCCATCCCCAGTGTTTGTACCTTTGCCTGTTTCTGTGGGAGCAGGAGCTGTGCCCCAAGGCCCGGGCAGGCTGCGTTTGCACCGGCTGTGCTCGAGGACTGCGGCTCGCTCCCAAGAGCGGTGCCCTCCGATGGGCAGGAGGGTGGGAAAGCTTAAGGATGAGCTGCACGTGCTGGAGCTCCGATTCTTTGGGACCATGAGGAGGCTCTTCCTAGGGAAGAAAAAAGAGGATTTCTGAGTGTAAAGCTTCATCCCATCCTGTAAAAAACACAGCCCAGAGGCCATATCCTGCCTAGCATGTGGGTCCTGTTTTCCTCTACCCTCACCTCTTGCTCCTCTCCTCCCATGTATTTTGGTGACTCACGAAGCCTCACAGTGCTGAGCACGGAGACTGGCTATTTCTGTGCTTCCACTGCAATCCCTGCTACCTCCAGCCGTGCTGTCAGGGCACCTCAGCCATGCTGAGCACCCCCGCGGGCTCTATTCTTAGCAGCTAATAGCTGAAATAATTACTTTTGTCTCAGCGCTGCTGGCTCCTTAGATTTGGAATGGAGCAAAACCTCCCGCTCTGCCCCCTTTTCCCTTTCCCTTTCCCATAGAAGGAAGAGCAGCCTGGGGGCCCAGGCACCAACAAGCCAAATTCCTGGCATTTCCTACACTGTGTTGGCTAGCAATGCTGCAAGGTAGCAAGGGATATAAGCAGCACTGTCATTTGAGGCTGCTAAATACCCTGAACCCAGCTTCGACATGGGGTATAAGCTCTCCTTTGAAGACGCCTGCACGCTAATGTGATGCCGGCTCTTTGAAAAGGATCTTAGCTCTTCCAACTGCAAGTTTCTATGACTTCATATAATAAATTCCAGGTCTGCAGCTTTTCCAAGCGATGGCCAGGTTCTCACCTGCAGGTTTCCACTCCAGTGCCTGCTCTATGGCATGGCCCAACCTGCACCAGGAAGAATACAAGCATTTTATGTAAATCTGACTAATACGCACCTATTCCTGACAGCTTGTGGGAATTCACCCCCTTCTCTAGCTTTGCAGTCCCTGGATCTCAACATCAGCTATTCCATCTACTTGCCACGAACCAGCCACTACAGATGAATATGGGGGTGGAGGAGGGAGAAAAAGTAACAGCTGAACAATACACAGACTAGGGTAAAGCACCGCATGCCATTTAAAATACTCCTTCGTGGACTTTGGTAGCTGTGTAAGTAAATATTCTGATTTTGGGGTTGCCAGTCTCTGTTCCCTGGAAATCTCCCTGACTTGGTGATGGTTGGTACAGCATTTTGATGCTGAGAAGCATTTGTGTGCATCACTGTACATATATGTGAAAACAGAAGGAAGATTTCAAAGTTCTGCTTCTGCTTTTATTTTATGACAGCACCTCCCCTAAATAATTTCCTATCAATTTCCTCTAAAAGCCACACTGCTCAGGCAGCTTCTATTTCAAAAGACAGTTAAATTCACTGAGTGGGGGATTTTTTTTTTTTGCAGTAAGGACTATAATTAAGCAAGAGGCACAGCTTGAGTAAAATCTGGGAGCAGGGAACTCCCAAATTTCAGTATCATCTTTAATAATAATTCCCTATGTAATCTGTGGCAGATTATTTAGCCTCTACTGCAAAATTGTATTAATACCATTTTAAATAGGCACCCATTAAAAACCTGCCAATTCCCCTAGGTCACAACTAACATCATTACTTTAGTCGCCACCAATGCAGACAGTTGTTTCACTATAGCAAATAATTACGGAGGGTTTTTTTTTTTAAGAAGCACAATTTGCTCAGTATTCCAACTGTCAAATTAATAGAAAACTTTAAAAACTAATCACCTTCTGATTAGTGAAGGTTAGGAGAAATAGTCCTGGCAGACAGGCAATTCTGTTACTGTATATGCTGCTATTTCTTGAATGGAGCTGGATGGGAATTCTGTGCTAAAATCTATTTTAGTTGGAAATCATCAGCTCACTGGAGTTGTATTTTGTGAGAAAGAAGAAGCTTTGACAAATTTCACAATTTGAAAAACAGATTTAGAAATAGTATTCCTTATCAGCATCTTGAAAAGTACTGCTTAGCATTTTAAAACAGCTTTTAGGAGTTTTGGGGTTGTAAATTGAAGAACACAGTGCTAAGCATTATCATCAACACTCCCCTGGCCGTCTTTACCCGATTCTTTGCTTCCTCAGTTTCTAACCATCTGCTCCCCAAGGTGATGTGCTGAGATGTCGTTTACATGGATATTGAGGTCGAGGGGTTACACAGATTTACAGCTGCACAGACTTGCTAAGTCTTGGGCAGGAATTTGTTTGGCATCGTCGAGGCCTTTGGATTATGAGATCTTACCCTTTTAGTTACACAGGAACATGCCCTGATTTTAACAACCGTCGTTTCCTGCAGTCAGATGGAAGGTGCGGCCGATGGCATCTGGAACCGGAGCCAGCAGCTCCGCGGGAAGGCAGCACTTCTGTGTAGCACCACCAGGGCTTCATTCCTGGGGAAAGGAACACACCAACGATCCTCCTTCATGGATGGCCAAGGGTTTTATCAAGGGTTTTTACCAAGGGTTTTATCACCCACAATCCCAGTAGCTTTTTAGACAACACTCATGAGTTTTAGACATTCGTAACTTCATGTCACTACTGTTAGGGTCATTGTGGTGTTGCTAGTAGAAAACAACGTGGGAGTTGCAAATGAGACCTGAAGACTCAACTCTATGTACTGTACTGTTTGGCATGTAAGTATTGGTGATTCTACTATTGCCAGTATTTACTCCCGAATGCAACCAAAAATGCCTAGGGAGAAATAATGAAAGCTCCATTTTATTTTCTCAATATATCATAACACTGATAAAATCACTGTGTGCTAAAAGAACTAGTCAACTGTCCCATTTCTGAAGGCCATCTTTTATCCTGAAACAGGCTGATGTCCAGATCCTTAGCGGGTCTTACAGGTCCACTTCTAGGCCAGGCTTTCATCTTGTCTGTGCCGTGCTGACATATTCCTGGTATATTGTAAATCATTAAGATACTGATGGGAAAAACAAGGAATTGGAAAAGCCCATCTGACCCTGATTGCTGATGGAGCTTGTGAGGTTAACTCAGGGATAGGCAAAGGCAACTCAGACTGTGTAATATCCCTAAAACCCCGACCTGCTTTACAGACTATCATCTCTGAGTGACTCATTTGAGTAGCCGTAGCACTCTTACAATTTTACCATCATTAACTCAAGTACTTAATCCCTGTGGCTTTGGCCATACGGCATGTATGGAAGGGTTTCATCCCCATAGGTTTCGGTGTGTGAGAAAACATGTTTTGTGGCATTTAGTTGATCGAGCACTGCTACCTCGGGTTGCACAGAGGCTTGATCTCCCCCTGCATCAGTTAGAGGAAACCGACATTCCCTGTCCTGGTGTCTGCTCGATTTGCAAGGGTCGTTCTCTGCACATGAACACCCCAACTTGCTCTCCAAGAGGGATGGCTCACGTGACACTTTTTTCCTTTTTTGAAAAATCCTATCTGAGACACTGAGTAGAGCTTGCAATTCTTCTCATTCGCGTCTGTGTGTAACAGGTGTCATTTTCAGTATAGTACAGACAAAACCCAAAATAGCTCAGGCTCTTCAGACACTGTGAACATCTTGAAAAAAAAAACAGTGGCTAATTCAGCTTTGGTTCTAGAGAAAAACCCAAAGCTCACAGCCAGCACTGAAGTCCAAAATTAAAATGGCAGACATATCTGGGTGACGGTGGTATCTAAGGCTTATTTTTCCAATGGACTGCACTCTCTCTCTCCTCCCGCACGTGCAGACTGACGCATGAACTCCCTCATACCGTGCTGGCTTTCCACTGGCTTCTCTTGGTTCCCAGATGCTTTATCTATCACTGATCCTCCTCCACGTTTCCCAGTTTTGAGGATACAAGACCGGAGAGCACTGTTTCGTTTGCCTAGTGCTGAAGCTGACTGCATTGCTAGAGGTAACGCAGTGGACTGTCTTGTGGACATGAAGGCCAAAAGAAAGCGATTCCTCTGCAACATTTCTCTTGCCTGATTATGTGCTGAATTATGTAGCTCTTTGGTGAACAACCCTGGACAGATTCTGGGGACTCCAGGAACACAGTTAGTGAGTCCTCCTGCCTAAAGCGAGCATTTTGAACCTGTGCGTGCCCTAACACTTACAATGGCTATTCGGATTAGGAAGAGCCTGTAGCTTTCTAGCACTTCCTGTGACTTACCTGACATGATGCATTTGCTGGGTGGCAGGAGCACATGGAACTCAGTGTCCCGAGGCCAATGTCGGAGGGCCACCCTGCTCCAGCAGCAGTTTCACACTTTCATGCCCAGGGGCCTGGAGTTCGCTCGCGAAAGCAGTTCCTTTGAGGTTGCATGTGCTGCATGCAAACCAAGTAGCACGCGGGCCTAAAATATTTTATTTTCCAACACTAAACAGTAGTTGCTGTCACTGAAACAGTTAATTAAAAAGCACTAACACTGGAGAGCGTGTGTATGTGCGCGCGCATGTGTGTGAGTGTGCATGTTTGTTTTCTAGAGCCGAGAAGAGTTGCTTTGGTTTTTTTAAAAACAGAAACCACCACAAAGTTGGCTGTGGTTTCAGCTGCGCTTGTTGGAGATTTGTATTGCTGACTACCAATCCTAAAAGAGTTAACCCAGTAGCGTGACTCAGAAGCAGAGAAGGAGATGCGACGCTGACAGGCTTGGAAGGAAGCACAGAAACGGAGGTGAAGAACATAATAACGGCAAAAAAAAAAAAGAAAGGAAGAAGAAGGTGCAGCGCACGGGAGCGACTTTTCCCTCGGCGTGCCTGGCCCTGGCACTGCTGGCACGGGCTCCCTGGAAAGCTGCAGTTCCGCCGGTATAACACAGGGAGCAGGCTGGAGAATTTAGAGCTGCGTCACAGAGCTCGGAGAGAGAGTGAGAGAGCAAGCTCCGTCGATAGGTCTACTAGCAACAGCCCTGCTGCAGCAAGAGGGGAGAGAGGCAGCAAGGGAGAGGGCTGAGGCAAGAGAAGTGACGCCAACCCTGGGCACCGGGCTCCTGCCACCGGCCAGCGCCGCTTACAGGATCCGATCCAGGCTCCGTCGACATGGGGAGCTTCGCCCATTGACGATGCTGGAGATATAGCGCGCTTAATCCCGCGGGGAGGGAGAGTGGGCAGACACCGAAAGGGTTAACGGAAGGGAAATTTCTGGAACCTTCTATTCTGCGGCGCTCCGCAGTGAGCGCAGGGCTGAAGGCTGCGCAGATGGTGCAGGGACAGAGCTCTTCGGTCCGGTTCGTCTCTCCCACGTACGTACCCTTTGATCTGGATGGGGCTCGGACAGCAGATACGTATTTTTAATTATTTGCAGGGCATCCCCTTCCCCCATCGTCCCTAAGTTTAGATCCCCAAGTGCCCTTATTATTATTTTGGCTGGGTACGATTGCTCTGTTCTGCGTCAGAGCTGTTTTCTCAATGGAGCGATGGCACAGGTTGTACTAATGTCACTCTTGCCGGCATTGCTGTAATGCAGAGGAGGGCAGTAGTCGTGGGGGAGAGATGACAACTTTGCAAGGGCTGCTGCTTTCGGGTTCTGTTTGGGTTTTTTATTCCCTCCTGCCTCCCTGGAGGCGAGCGTGTTGGCGGGGCTCGGTGGAAGGGTTAACAGGCGCTCTGCGTTTCAGAGCTCGGACGTTCGTCACTGCGTAGTTCGGAAAGTGGCAAACGGTGACGCAGTGCTCATTGCGGGGCACGGCGGCCCGTGCTGGCGAGCGCCGGGGACAGGTACGCGGCGCCTTCCAGACGCTTCCAACCCAGCTGAAAGGGGTTAAGGATGAGTCGAGCCGGGAAGGCAGCATTTAGGGATTAAATGTCATCATTTTGGCGTTGGAAAGTTGTTTACCTTGCTCTCGCCGTGTCTCCATGTTGGCAGCCGTCCAGCTCACATGTGATAGTCTTCCCTGTACTGCTGCATCATTAACTAAGTGGCCGAGCGCGCTGCCGATTGGCCGGGGAGGGCTCTCGCCGCCAGCCCGCCGCGCTATTGGCCGGGAAGACGCTGGCAGGTGAAAAGCCCTCGCTGATTGGCCACGGAGCGGGTGTCAAACCCGAGCGTGGCTCCGAAGTGCCGGGACGGCTCCGGCGGCTCCCGCGGGGCCGCGGCGCGGACGGCCCGGCCGCCCGCAGGGCTGCGAGCGGAGGCGGCGGCTGGAGGCTCCCGCGCGGCGCTCGGGGACAGCGAGGTTTCGTTTTGCTGCGCAGTTGTTGCAATGACGTGTCAGAGGCGCTGGCCACGGGCAACGGGAAAGTACTGGGGTTCGGGGCTTTTTTCTCTTGCTTGCTTTCTTCCTTATAAGGGAATTGGCTGTTAACTTGGGGAGCCCCGAAGTAAAGAGGGCGGCAGCACCGCAAGGTGCTCGGGGCTGGGGCTGCATCTGCAGATTATGTCACGGGAGTAACTGCAGAAGTGAAGGGCTCTGGGCTGAACTCCGCTTTCGTTTACATAAGCACGAATTGGCCAGAGTCGCAGTAACATCACAGAGAGCTGCATACAGCCCTGTAAAGGTCTAGAAGAAAATAACCGCATTAGAAAACAGGTAAAAGCACAGGACTGGGAAGAGGCTAGGTGAGGATGAACGGGAGACCGAGGGCAGGCAGCGTATCGAGACAGAGGACGAGGAGATGAAGATGAGAACGTTTTACCCTCTTAACTATTTTCTACACTATTTTTTCCACCTCTCTTTCTAAAGCGATCGACAGTGAAGATGGCAGCTCTGCCTGGAAGTCCTGACGACACAACCAGATTTGAGCTTGGTCCTTCTGGCCGAGGAAGTCACCTGCTTATGCAGTGGAGCGGTAACTGTGCTTTCTCATACAGCAGGGAACGTTATTCCTCAGCCTTTCAGCATATCGAGCTTAAAAATAAGTTTAGGGCTATGGTGGCAGATGCGCTTCTGTTACTCACTCGCAGAGATGGTGGAGGCTGGTGGGCAGGAAGGGCCGGGGTAGAAGCGTGTTCTCCGTCCCTTGGCATGGCCCCGTCCTCCAGAGGGGCTCTCGGGCGCCGCGTCCCCCCGGTCGGAGCTCCGTTCATCCGGGTCTCAGGGCCGTACGCCCTGCGCTTTTATCCGCGATGCCATTTCTTTGCGCAGTAACGCAGAAGGGAGGAGACCGTTCCCAAAGGCAGCGCCCTGGTAGGAAAAGGGAGGGAAGGCAACAAGGCGGTAGATGCTGCTCCCCACCTTTTTCCTCCTTGTCTTCTGCTTCTTGCCCCCCTCCTTTTCCGCCATACTCCATAGGGAATTTCAGGCTCTTACTGCAGTCGTCACGGCCCCTCCTGACTCACTGAGCCCTCGCTGGCTGTAGCTGCCTCCCTTGGAGCATCCTTGCCTCCTGCAGCGCCAGTTCCGCAGAGCAGGGGAACAACAGGAATAGCAGCAGCAACGGTGGTCCCTGCAGCAAGACGGACAGGCGTAAATGCACGCGTACATAAAAACAGCACATCCCCAGAAGCAGTGGAAGCAGTGCTGGACAGCCAGAAGCTCCACTAAGAAATGAACTTATTGCTCAGAAGACTGGTGGGTTAAGTCTGTTTTACTGAGCGCTGCCACTTCACACAACGTGGGGCAGTGGGTCCCATTACCTGGCAGGGGTAGGACTTCGTAGTCACCTTCCTCAGGCCTCAGGAAGCAGATGCATCCAGCAGCCCCTGTTCTTCCCATGGCGTATTCATCCTTTCTGAGCTCACCGTAAGGATGCATTTGTTTTTATTCCTTCCTTTTTTCTTTGCCACGTAGACGGTTTAATTGCAATTAAGCGCAGGGAGGGAAAGAATAGCGAGAGATAAAATAATTATTTCAGTGTTAAACTTCAGCTACAAATCTTGCTATGCATGAATTGGTTACTGGTACCAGATAAATCTCGAGAACTTTGCAAAATTACTTGAAACGAGGCTAAGGAAAGGCCATAGTGTATTTCTGGAAGTCAGAGTGGTTAGGGGCATGTGAGTGGTGTCGGTACCATGCACTGGCGATACAGATAACTGATCCAAAATGGTTGTCAGAATACTGCCTCAAAAGGACATGGAAAAGCTGTGATTTCTTACTCCCTCTGACTCTCGTGTCTGTGACACTGTGCAAGCTGATTCACTTCCCTGCATTTTGGTTTTCTCCCTTTGTAAAGCGGGGTCAGTTGCTCCTTGCAGCCCCAGTGCGGCATTATGACGCAGTATATTCGTTAATGCGTTGGGTCTGCTGGCAGAACACATGCAATTTTCTTGGGAGTTTTACTGCGCAAGGACCACAGGATTTGATAAAGGAAGTTAAGGATTGCAAATGCCCATGCCATAAATTCAACAGCGTTACCGTATTATCCTTCTCCGATAGCTAAGGAGGGCTCTGAACGATGAGGCAGCCATGATACCTTCCTGCACTTGTTCTGCCGACGGTCGCGTTACATCTGTGACGCAGTCCGATTTTGCCATTGGTTGTTGTCTCTGCTCCACAGAATTGAGCTGATGAGGGCACAAACTGCAAGATGGTTAGAAACGTTAATTTGGTTAGAAACGTTGATGATAAAGTTCACAAGCATACTCAAAGCAGCAGGGATACTGGCACCCACCTATTTCACCACCCACAAACGGCGGAGGAATCGGAAGGAACGCGACAGCACCCCTAGCCATTTTGTTGCTCGCAGAGTAGATTCTAAGCCTGCAGCGCTGCTGCTGCTGCTGCTGCTGTTAATTTCCATGTCACACAAATACAGCATCGGGCTCTGTGGCAGGAGCTTTGCTGATGCTGTGAGAGGCTTACAGTGTATGAGCAAATGTTTTTCTTTTCTTATTTGAGAAAAATCCATTAGCGTGTCCAAACGCCAAGTATTTTTACTCTCACTCTCTGTACAGATCACTTCCAGACTTATCCAGAAAATTAATTGCTGCCTTTATTTTCTCTTAAACTTGTTCACGGTGTTTTCTTGCAGCTTAATATGGGTGTGGCTAGGGGGGTTGTTCAGATTTAAGTCGCATTAAGTATCTGTATTGCTGATGCTAATGGACAGAGACGCAAGCAAAATGTATCTATACATAGACACAAATATTCCCAAGCCCTGGTTGCAAATGTGCCCTTGTTATGGGACAAGAAGGGAGTTCTCCATTCTGTTCTCACCCACCCCGAAGTTTCACTGCGAAGAAGGCAGCAGAAACGGCTAACACGTTATTCAGCAGCACTGGGAGATGCCAGTGTTATGTAACGTTGTCACGGCAGGGCTCGCAGGGAGCAGAGCTGCTCGCTGCGCTGCCAGCGGCAAGGTCGTTCCCTGGGCTCGCTGTCGGCACCAACCGGTTCCGGATCTCCCAATCTGCATTTCTTGCAATGCTGACAGTGCTCGAGCCCTGAGCCTGGAAGTAAAGCTTGAAAATTAAGGCTGTTGCAGCACTGGGCTCTTGAGCTCCAAACACAGATCCAAAAAAATCCTGTATCTCCGAGGTGCTTTCAAACCTTGGTTGGCTTCTTCAGCTAACTCAGAACCCTCGCGGTAGCTCCCTCGGCCCCTTCTCCTCCAGGGCTTCCTCTGCACTCTGTTCCTCGGGACATATTTTTAGGACTAGGCATCAAGTTACTCTGCGTTCTGGGAGAAAAAAAAAAAAAAAAAGGCACCCCTGCAACCCATGCATACATTTGCATTTCTCTTCCTGCAGTCTTCATCAGGTGGACCATGAATGCATTGAGGTTGGCTCTAGTTTTCTCAGCTTCACAGGCCACACCAAACAGTTAATGCCTCAAGGATATCAGACAAAATAACTCCTTTCATGCCCATCTCTGCAGCAGCAAAATTCAACCGGGGGGCATGTTCTCTGGCTCTGTTTACATGGAGAGGGACTTGGGGTCCAGTAGAGGCCAAGCACAGTCCCAAAGGCGCTTTTCTGACTTAAGTTTTGTTACTTCCTCCTGCCTTGAGTTTCCTGTCTGCACTGACCATGCTTGAAGTCAGCCTTGGCCTCCAGTATCGTTATCCTCTAGTTTTCCAAGGAAAAGAACCTGGCTGCAGGCAGCAAGGACTCTGCCTGCAGAGAGGCGTATGTGATAGCTTGTCTGCGAAAAACTGAGCCAACACAGCGTGATTCAGCCCTTCAGCTTTCCAAGGCAGGCAGCTATTTCTGAGTCGGGCACATCCCTTCAGCTCCCCACACGAGCACTCTCTACCCAGTGCAAACGGTGCTCAGCATCCGTCCGTCAGCAGCTGCTGGTTTTCTACTTGAGCATACAACTTAAATGCTTCTTAAACACTGACGATAGCTCCCAAATACACAGCCGAGTTTAGGCAGGAGAAAGGATGGGTAGAATCTGGGGAACAGGCACTAACCAAACAGCTCAGACACCTGCGTTTGCCAGGGGAGGCAACCAGGGATTTGGTCAGTGCTTTCCTCCGTCTTTCTGCCATCTTTTTTCTCTATTTTTGAACAATTTTAAGGTATGGCAGAGCAATGAAAGCATGTTTGCAACTGTCCCTTTTAAAGGCAGGCTACATGTCAGCAAACACTTGGCAGTACCTGTTTCAGAATACCCCTGATTGTCAGAGGATGCCTTACCGCCTCCTTAATGACACAAAGGGAAACACGATTGCGCCGGGTAGCAGTGAAAGCAGTCGGAGCAGCAGTGGCAATGGGAACACCGGATTCCCAAACTGCCTCTACCGATCACGAGTATGGCCAGGAAACTGCTTTCAGGACCTGCAATCCATAGCGCATGTTGCACAGCGAGGCTCATGTACAGAAGTTGGGAACAGGGTGCTCTTCTGGTTTCAGCTGATTTGGGGGTCCTACACATCACCTGATGCTTCCCTTTGGTAAACACAAACAAGCAAGCAAAAAAAAATTCTACCTGTCCCTTTTTCCCCACCTCAAGTTCTTGCATAATAAAAATAAATGTTTAGGAATGATAGGCAGCTTGCTGACAGCTTGATAAACACAAGCAAATGCTTTAACAGATTACCTTTAAGAGGACTTGAATTTAGCAACTCAAATCTTAAGCAGGCCTGACTATTTCATTGGTAAAACAGGTTGAAAGGGACAAAAGGTGCTGCAAGCTTCTACCCAGAGCAAGCCATAACAGAGTATCCCAGCTACCTTCTGGGGAGTGGGAGGGAAAATCCAGAGTGCTTGTTTTTTTATCTGTAGTATTTATATTGCAATTATACAGCTGGACTAGTAGGACTACGGGAACAGAATCCACACACTGAGGACAGTGGTCTGGAGTTTTTGTTCTAGTCTTAACCAGATGCGTGTGCGGAAAACCTCTATTAGGCTTTAAACGCGTGAGGGAAGCACATGCTTTTGCTGCCCCTAATTGCAATAGCGTTTCTAGAGCCACCTTCCATTGAGAGGCCTCCAATGCACTGAGTGATGCTGCATCCACCCTACCTTTCACTGAGCCCCTGATGGAGAAAACGGTACCAGGCTGGGTCAGGTTGCAAGTTAGGGCACATTTATCCATACCTGACCCACGCAATACTGCACAGGAAGAGAACTGCACAGCAAACAGATGCAGTTACTTGCCTCCCCAGGCTGGAGAAGGTTTAGGAAAGGTTTTTTTGTTTGTTTTGAAACCTTAGAAGTTCACTCATTTCAATTCCCCTTACAAGTCACCACTTGTTGTGTCACACCCCTCATCCTGCACCTGGCCCTGCCTCTGACTCACTCCTTGACCGTAAGGATGATGCAGGAGCCCTCTCTGCTTCGCGTTTTCTGCATATCGAAGGGCAGGAATTCCTCCAGGGCAGAGCAGGGCTTGAAGCACCATGAGTTCCATTCCCAGAGTTGGAAATGAAAGAAAGAATTTATGTTGCACACAAGGTCATACAGAGGTCTCTTCTGCTTACTGTGGAAGCCCAAGCGGTGCCTTAATAGAGAAGGTGGAGGTGGTAAGAAGCAGCCTGCTAGCTCTGTGACATCCAGGCTTGCTTCTGCAGAGCACAAGTTTTTACATAGGGAAGGTCAGGGCTTTCTTCCTGTTTTGCCTTTCTCTTGCATAGAATGTGTAAAACAGTAGGAAGTTTGTGAAGTGACTTGAGGCGCTACTCTGAAAGAAGCTAAGTACAGAACAGTATTGCTACTAAACGTGTCGGAAAAGCAGGAAAGAATCACAGAATAGAACCCCCCTCCCTCCTATTATTTCTTGAAAACTGGAACATTCTGATGAAGGCAGCTATAGCTGAGAGTATTTGCATGTCTCTGCACCTGGGTGCACAGCCCCTTGCACACACCCTCAGCATGTGCTTAGGGAAAACATTGGTTTATGGCAAGTTTTAAATTTTTTGCATGTGTCTGCAGCAGCAGTTCATCACTGTTTTCCACAGCATCGTGAACTGCTCCACTCCTACCCTCCGTTAGTCCCCCCTTCTCATGGCATGCTGCCTGCCCAAGCACGGAGCTAGGGCTGGAACAAGGAGCACGTGTGGCCGCAGAGGCCTCCTCCCTGCAGAGCGTAGCTGCCCTCGGCCAGCAAGGCCCGGCACCTCCGGGCTGCCTGGAGGCAAGGGGAGCTTGTTAAGGCACACACAACATTCGGGGTCCAGGGAAGCGGCAAGCAGCACCTGGATTACACTGAAATTACATCCAGTTTTAACAAGCAGTAGAGGCTGAGGTCCCAGTGAAGTAATTTAGCTGTCGAACCACAACCCAATGAGCCACTGGTCTTTGAGGGCTGCACGGCCTCTCCGGAAGGGTTCAGCAGCTCAGGGAAGGGAGGACGCGTAGGTTTTCAGAGCCACTTTGTCAGGGGCACTCGGAGAGCCTCAGAGAACTGTGCCAGCAAGGCAGGCACTGGGGAGGAAACCTGCTTTCCACTCGTCTTTCACCCTGTTGCCCCAGTTAATGGAATTAGAAACTACAGCACGTATCCAGACGTAGGAATCTAGCACAGCTCACTCCCTCCTCTTTTGGAAAAGAGCTGCTCTTCCTCCCAGCTTCTCTCGGCAGTTTAAGGGGGTGTATTAGAAGATGTAGGCACCAAAGCAAAGCCCTAAATGTGGTTACAAAACCAGTGGGCAGAGTTGCTAAAAACCCAGGTTATCAATTAAGCAAAACTCCATCCCCACTTCCGCCTAACTTTATTCCATCTCATACCAGCTTCTGCTGCAGTGCTGATTCAATGCAGCAGCCAGGGTTGGATAGTTCCCATATTCTGTCTTTGTGTGGCAGAAAGTCCCTCATAGGCCTCACGATGCCCCATCTTTTCCCACCGTAGCGAGAGGCATTTACTGCAGGTTAACTACGTGGACACGCTGCACCACGGTGCTGCTCAGACCTATTTCAATCCCATAAATGTCAGTTAGTTATTTTCAGATTCTCCTACCACCACCTAAGCAACCTCTGCTGAACCATTTACAGTTTTGCAAATGCTCCCTTTTTAGGTTTCATTTTAGCCCACAACTCCACGTAGTTTTTGTGTAGCTTGTTTTCATTAAAGGTCCTTCCAGGACATCAAACAATTCTCTCATACAAATCTACATTTCCTCCCTGATTAAGAGCAGGTCATTTAAAGCAGTGAGATAGAGCTGACAAAGGAAGCTCCATTATTAGTGTCATCCTTCCTTTATCTGTCACAAAAAAAAAAAAAAAAAAAAAAAGGCACTTCTGTTGGTCTATTGTCCTTTTAGATGTTTAGATGACGCTGAGATCAGCCAGTGATGGAAACACAGAAAAGCCAGGGCTTCACTTTACAGAGACTGAGGACTGGCTGCATCTGCAATGGCAGAGAAGATGCTTAGTGTATACAGCAACCTTATTACTTATATCAGTTGCATAATCTGCACCACAAAAAGAAAGTTAGACATTTTCAGTGCTTGCTGGTAACAGCTTCCATACGTGCCCCTGGCTAAGAAAGGAAATAACAGCCATTGTCCAAGCGGTCGCTTTCGTCATCATGGATCTCATTTCTCCATCAGCCTAAACTATTCACATGGTGCCAAGAAACCTGTGTCACCAAAATAGCCACCCAAAGTTCACTGTCTCTCTAACGAAATTAAATAAATTAATTTCTCTCCAGGTATGGTGGAGACGAAGGATTTTCTCTCGCAGCCTGCAGCCTTGCACAAGATGTGTCTTCCTCTGGAAGCTGGTTTCACATGGTGGCTTAGATTTTCCCACTTTGTATCTAGCACCATTTGAAATCAGTGTTCTAGGAGCAAGAATTACAGCGTGGGAAGAGATCAAGCAGCTGCTAACCACACGGACAGCCTCCTCTCCTTAAAACAGCACTTTCTCTAATGGTTAATTTTTGGCCAACTATCTGCTTTGTAACATCTCCGATTTCTAGACACTATAAAAATCACTGTAAACACCCTCTCCAGCTAGGGCCACATCAACAGAAGCTTGCATCAAATGTACTGCTACTTAATAAACAGTGGATACTGAGTTAAAGTTGTCCAGAGTAAAGTGAAGTGATCCAAAAGTTGCATGACAAAAAAAACAACATAGCCCTTATCGTACCTTGACAGGCAAGATTTACACGGACGATATTTCCCTTATTCTACAGTCAGGAGGACCCTAACATTTAATTTACTAACATAATCAAATGCATTTCCCCTCTGTGCCTCGGGATCTTGCTGCCACAGAATTATCACCCCACGGCTTTCACAGGCCTGTTCTGCAAACACTGCAATCCCCCAACAACCTGACCTGCGCAGGTAACAAACACAAGCCCCGTCAGTGAGCGGGGTGAAGTCGTACTGATGCACAGGGAAACCACTTGGTTTTCACATGTTCATTGCTGGTAACTTCTAGCAATGTTTCCTACCCTCGCGTACAAACCACTAAATGAACTCAACTCTTCACGTAACATCACTCTGGGCATACTGGTGATATACACGCAAAGGATGATCGCTACGTGGATGAAGCTTTTGATAAGACCACTGAGGAGGACAGTCTTCTTTAAAGAAGGCGTAGCTGTCATCTACAAGAGGATTCTTCTCAGAGCCAAAAAAATGTCTCTTACACAGGCTGACCGATTTCTCTTGGTGTTCAGAGTCTCAGTTTTTGTCTAGCACCATTTGAAATCGGTTATGATGTAGGGGGAAAAGCAACAGTAATGGAAAACTTCATTCCCCCCCTCCCTAAAGCCCTTATAGATAAGCACCAAAGCGCACTCTGGCTCCACAAACAGCTCCGCCAGCCGTTCTGTTATCTGACCTCAAGCTGCACCTGGGCCGAACATCCTGTGTAAAAGGAGGACACTCAGCAGCGAGTTCAACTAGGATGGATGCTTCAAGTGAATGGAAGTATCTGTTCAAACACGTAACTAAGATTCTTCAAGTCAAGCACACCAGGGCACATGCTTGAACACGGCCAATTCTCTTTCTGACCAATTATATCCATGTGCTATTTGTTTGCATTTAACCTGTTATTTATGCAGATTTCTTTTCCTTTAAATAAAATTGTGTGCTACTTGGTATTGGCCTCTGTCTCAGGAAGACAGGTAACACGGTTCCCTGCTGGACAATATCTAAATGCTGCAAGTATCTTCATTTCAGTCCCCAGCTCCATTTCTACCGTCCTGCACCAACCACACTCAAGAGCGAGCACAACACGGATTCACGTGCGACGCTGAGTCTACCACACGCTGAAACGTCCCACTACTTAATAGATGTTACAGTACTTTTAAATTAAGACTGAAATGCATGCATTTGTTCTAAACATTGCTGTTAACACCGTTCCCACGTTCCTTTACTTGCAGGGTGAGAACAGGCAGTTTTACCAGTAGATGGCAACAACACAGCGTTTTTATTATACCCAGCCTTTTTATTAGCACGAAGTACATGTGTTTGTTGTGCAACATGAGTCAGTATGATCAGCTCCAGATTCTAAAATGAAATAATTCACATGGGACTTAGTTTTAGAAAAATAGCACAGCATTCGTTACAATTAGGACAAATTAATTTGCAGTGTCTAAGTCAAACTGCCTAGGAGCAGCCTAGGCCTGTATCACACATTCACTGCAACCCCATGAGACTTAACATTTTCTAAAGATACATAATCTACATACTATCATCTTTTGCAATCTATACCTGCTAATTTGAGAATCACAATCATGAATTAAAAAAGGCAGCATATTAAGTTATTTTCTATTCCATCCTCCAAAAGGCTCCATCCTATTAACAGAGCTGATGCCACCCATTTCTTTGCAAAGAAACCAAAGTAGATCTGGATGGTGAAAATTGGCACAATAAATAAATACAGAGATAAAGAAATAAAGCACATTTACTTAAAAAAGAGAATTATGTCTGTCACAACAGACAAACGTACCAGATGGCCTAGGGACTAGCTACCATTGCGCTTGATTTAGTGTTACATCGATGCTGGCATACTCTTTTCCATTAAGTTTTTATCATTTTTTTTCAGGTGTGAATATTGTGAGGTTTTGGAAACTCTGCAAAATCCTCCCCTTTTCCAAAAGGAAACCAAAGACAGGAGGCTGCTCAGCATATAGATGCACGCTTTCTACACTACACATCCAAGTTCTCATCAAATAGTTTTGTGCACAAAGTCCAAACTTTGATCTTAACAGTTATCATCTAGCACGAGTTTGATGTGGGAACAGTCAGAAACACACACCTTCAAGAACAACGGAAAACGGCTGTTTACCACATGATAAATAAAAGACAAACACTTACTACTAAATAATTTAGCATTTTTATTTGTAATATTACAAATTGTGGCTAGGCTTTACATCAAAAATAGAAAAATATATCAAACTTGTACAAAGTCTTTTCACTTAAGCATTAAATGCATTTCAGCATATTTTAACACATTTGAAGATGCCAAACACAATCAAGCTAGCTAATGTGCAACATGTGCAGGTCTAATATATTACCACAGTATTTACAAACAACAAATCATTATCAAACTATACATCAGCCACTGAAAAGGCACTAAACAACAAGTCGCTCTGTTTAGCCAAAATCCTCTTTCATATCCAGAGGCCATTATGAACTCTAACAATACAACTGCTGGGATTGTCCCAAAGAGCCCTATAAAACCCCAAATAGTCTTACACTGTAGAACAATCTGCTCACAACAGTGGAGAACAAGAGCCAATCTACCACAGAGAAGCAAGAACAGTTGAAATGCTGCCTCAGCCATCTGAAGTGAGGCAATTTGGTCCTTTTTTTCCCCCGAGATATGTGGTTCTTGCAAGTTGCCCGTATGTTCTTCGATTACAAACTCGGAGATTCAGTATACCAAAAACTGTCCTAAATTCGGTTTTCAGTTATATTAGAAATTACATGCAGGCATTTAAAGAAACAGCTATCAGTGCAAGTCCAGGTCTTAATTCCGGGTTATTTCTATGAGAGGAGCTCCTGGAGTCACCATCTGACAAAACTTCTTCCTAAAGCAACCAGCCATCTAAAGAGCAACATTCCCACTCACAGGATACCTGCCCCTCCCTCTTGCAACTAGGTTGGCTTGGCTTCCTTCAAGACAAACAGCTACAAGTCAGACAGGGAAAGGCTCGTGTTTCTCCACAGACATCCATACTACCCTGCACTATGGATTTACACTTGGCATAGCAGTGTGTATACAGAGATTTGAAATATTCTATGTGAATATATGATTTTAAGGGGGGAGGGAAGAAGGGGGGAAGGGAAAGACATGGAAGCTAGGTGTATACAGCAACCTTCCAACCCTAAGAAGCAACATAATTATACCTGAATTTGTCAGCAATGCTAAATAAAAGTCAAGCCTGCATCCTAGCGAATGGCATTTTACTCCCAACAAAAGGTGTCTGCCCTGGGTTTCTCTGCACATCTCTTAAGTTAAATACTTTCTAACAAGAGCCCACCAAATCTGAAGGCAGGGGACAATCTTGCTAGGAAGCCTTCCCTTTCCTATTCCAGCAGCTCCACTGGAGCCTTTCTGGAGTCAGGCCAGAGGGCTAGAAATACATATATGGCTTGCTTCCTTCTTAAAGGCAATAGAAAAACTACAGAAGTCTGATTCAAAGGCACCATTTAATTCATTAGATAAAAAGAAGCAAACTTTGGCAGACAAAGAGGTAGTGCATCTGAGCGCTAAACTGAGAAATTTTGAATAAAGGAGCCTTAAAAGGCATCAATCTCTTAAGCAAATAAATAATTAAAACATGAACACAACACACTCATCATTTACATCCCCCCAACTGCAAACTAGAAGCACAGTAACAAGCACAGCTAAGAGTCTTCTGCAAGGAAAGAGGCAAGAGTGAAGGCAGCAGCAGCTGGGCTATGAGAGCGGTGCCAATGCAGACACAGTCCTGCACGCTACAGTAAGTGTCTTTTCAAAGGCAATTTCACACACATAAAAGAGGAGCAATCCATAAAAAAAAAAAAAAGCACAGATACAGATTCTGACTTTTTTCCTAATAACAATCCCCTACTACAGAACATATTGTAACAATACTTCCAAGGGCAGAAGTACAACGTATTCCCCTGCAGAAGCTCAGTGCAATTACTTCAATTCTGACAGGCATATTTAACTTCAAACTCCCTCCCACCCCCAGGAAAGGCCATTCATGCTTTACAGCTTGTATATTTGGCAGTACATGGGGTGCTGTCACGTTTCCTACAAACAAAAAAACAAGTCAAATCAGAGATTTTACATTTAAATACTTTTTACATTTATTTTGAAGCACATCCTCAGCTAGCCAACAGTTAAGGTCATGAAACACTATCGTTCATCCTCAGCGTATAAAGCAACTACCAGGCTCACGAGACTTGAAACATTTCTTCCCCTAGACTGCTAAAAAGCGAAACCCAAGACCCCGAAATGCACTCAATCCAAATGGATCGTTTCAAGTGATGAACAAACTGCGCCAGAGTATTAGCAGAAACTGAACACAGACCAGACAGGCGTAGGCCTCCTGATTCATCTGGACTGTATCACAGTCCAAATACAAGCTATTAGTTTGTGAGAGTTTTGATTCTGTAGCCCACTAAGACTGAATTTACAATATTTAAACAAAAAAGGAGTCAAAATTTTAGTTATATCCATGACTACTTACACCATATGTTTCTAAATCCTTGAATTACTCAATACTCCTGAATTATAGGGGAGGGGGGGTACCTGTGTTATATGCCATCCCAAACTTAGAAAAGATACAAAAAGGTCAATCAATTTTAAAATAAAAAGCAAGACTAGGCATTTAAAGACCTTTGCATTAATTCAGAGTAAGACACCTAACATTTCAGTAATTATCTCCTCAGAATTTGGGGAATGGGAAAAGGCAATACAAAGATACTACAACTACAGCACAAACTCAGATCATTAAGGCAGCAACGAAAAAAAATCTAACATAATAGCACCTACACTGTTCTAATACAATACTAGGCTCATACATCTGTGCTGCTTTTTGGCCCTTTTTAGGGCTACGGAACCCCAAATTTGAAAAACAAATCAGTTTTTTATATCAAGGTTTAAGGGACCTTGTTTGCATCTTCATTTATTTTTCTTAGAAAGTTAAAAATGAATCAGATACTCATTCTTTAAAGGTAACTCAAAGCTAAGATGCGTGATAGGCAGTCACTCAAAGCTATCATTTAAGGTACCAAATTACAATTCTTTGTGTAAGGGTAACACCCACTATTCCCCTAAAATACCTGTCCATGGAAAAAGAGGCATACTTATAACCTTCTCCATAGGGAATTGCTGTTCACAGCTACTTAGATTCCACACTTCCCCTGAAATTCAGAGTATACTATAAAGACAGACACTTAAGCATCATTGCAAATGTCCAAATTAAGTGGAATGCATATACCTTTTTAAGATTCAATTAATTCATTTGTGCAGAGTCTTCCGTCTCAGATGGAACATTAGTTTTTAAAATACATGTTTCCTTGCAAAATTCATCAACTGTATACGAGCTGAACAGCAAAAGGGGGAGAAAGATCTAATTGAATATTCTATAAAAATGGTAGATTAAACACAAAAGAAAAGAGCGGGCAAAGAAAGACTTTTGCTGTAATGTGAAAACTACAATCCAGCCAGTAACAGCACAATGGCTGTAAAGGCTCAGGTAATTCAGGAATCCAACAGCAATAAATGGTGAGATTTAGGCCTTGGTAAAAGCAGATTAAAGTATTTTTCTTGTCTGAAAGCCCAATCTGCTTTCAGATATTCCTAGCATGGAAGCTTAAGGAAAGCACTGCGTGCAGCAAGACTTTTCATACAGTGAAGTTTTCAGAAATATGACGCTGGATAATTTTTAACACTATTGGGTTACGCCTCACCTCTTCTCCGCACCCCGAGAGCTCTCTTCCCCCCACGACGGCAGAAAGTGCCAGATGCTACAGCCAACTCCCAATACTGATACTCTGGCTCTCCAGGTTGCACATTATCCAAGCTACAGATTAAAAGCAAATGCAGCAGCACAGAAGTATACAGCCTCATACATACTGCTTACAGGGCCTTTTCTTTTTAATATGCCCATATGATTTTATGCAAGTTCCTTCTGGTAGAAAAGATGAATGCACTGGTTCTTTGGTCACCCCCTCCACTGTCCCTGGTGCATCTTCCATAGAAGAGAGGAAACTCTTCACTCCTAACACTTTCTGTTTATTTGAATCACCACCCTGCCTCTTAAAACCTATGGAGACTTTTCCTAAGTGATTCCAGAAACTATTCAGGCAGAAAAATAAAAAATGAACAAACAGCTGAAGCTCACACAAGCCAACACTACACTGCTTCTAAGATGGGAAATGGCACACTTTAGAGCAAAACACACATTTCTTTCACAGTTAAGCACCCCTATGTCAAGCATAAGCATGAAGGATATTATTTTCCTTGAAATTAACACATGCATTAATTAGCAGTTTACCTGAACAACGGATACAAAAATAAAGCCAAACATATAGTTAAGCACTTAGCTTTACATCAGCTGCTGTGATAAGCTCACGTACTATTGCAGAGCATTTTAAGCAGAAATGGCAGGTAAGGCTTGAAAAACTTACATACTTGTTGGCTCCTGCACAGTCACGCAGAAATTGGCAAAAAAAAAAAAAAAAAAAAAAAAAAAGAGGTTTACTCACCCTTTTTGTGAGAGGAACATCTTATAGACCCAGAAGACTGCCAGTGACACTAGAATTGCCACAATTGCTTTAGGAAAAAAATTTTAAAAGGGTTAGAATTATAAAGATCACCACTATATCTCAAAAAACCACCCTCAGAAATTGGCAAAATAGCACTATCTTGACCCTCCTGTTAGTCTATTCAGCACCCTCCCCTTCCAGCCAAAATATGCAATGGCTTATTTTACACATATCTCCAAACTGAAACATCTTGGAGGCATTGGTAAAGCATCAAGGGCACTGCTCACTAAGATGGTAAAATTCAGCCAGCTTAAAAAATATCACAACAGTTGTCAAATTCTAAGATTAATGTGTTTACAAAGGAGACGGTGGTAGAAAACCACATTCATAAAAGTTTTCTTTAAAAAATGTGTAACAAATGCACAGAAGATGGAGGAAGTAGTTTGTTGGCTATGCCCAGTTATTCATCTGCTGAGAATTTCAGTAAACCCAAAGCACTCTCCACATTTTAGGTGCAGGAAGTATGGAATTATATCTCCTGCTCTGAAGAGTTTATAAAGCTGATAAAGCAGGAATACTGCTTGTGAAATCCAATGACATATGACAAAATAAAATAATTTTACAAATAAAACTAACTTGTAATTTCTAAGTAATGTTAACTTTTCTTGAACCGCACAGCTTTAGAAGTAAACAAGTATCTTTTAAAAAGAACAAAACTCCAAAATCTTGCTACATCACTGTAGTTATAGCCAATGCCCCAACACAGACTTCAATTCCACATTTACAAAAAAAAAAAAAAAAAAAAAAAAAAAAAAAAAAATCTGGATCTGGTTCGTTGTTTAAGATACTTACCACAGATGATGACGATAATATACACACCTAAAAACAGAGTAAATCAGTATCACAAGCAGAACACACGCTGCTCTTTCAAACATATAAATATATATCCGAGGTTACTTCAAATTCAAATACATCAAGCCCTTTTGCCAAAACAAGCTTTGCAGCAGGCCAGTTTATATCACAACATCTATTACAGCTTACAATATTCCTGTTCTTAAATGGAGTTTACTAAAAATCTTTTTCCTCAAGTCAAAATAGAGAAAGAAGTTTGCATTATATTACTTCTCCTAAAAACAAAAACAAATCACCAATAAACAAACCGCCTGTTACATGCATTTTTAATTTCAATGCAAATTCTTGCAGTTCATACTCACTTAAGTGGCAAGTGGGTACTTCAGGAGTCCATCTGTTTTCTCCAGAATACTGAATACTAGGTTCACCATGTAACGTGTAGCCCGCATAACATTCAATTGTAATAATATCCCCTACAGAATATGAAGATTTTAATCCAGATATTATCCTACCATGACTGATGTACGGAGTGGGATCTACAGGCCTACCTGGAAAAAAAGAAGTCCAAACATGGAGCTGGTGCATGAAGCAGATTCAAGAGGTTATCATCAATAAAAACCTCCCACATTTGCACAAGCATCAGTATCTTAGTCAATCTTGAAGACTCTTTATATCGAAAGGTTTCCTGCTTCCTAGCAAACGCAGATACTTCTGTTGATGGACATTTCAACATTAACAGAAAAACATGCCTCAACTTCCTTAGAACCAACAACTGCAGCAAAGTAACAACCTTGCTGTTACGCTGTAAACAGTCAGTGCTCCCGTGGTGCAAAGAGGGGTTGCTATAAAGCCCATCACTGTCAGAGGAAGACTCTTGAGAACGCTCTCTCAACAGCATTTCATGTTACTCATCAACTGTTATCACTTTCCTTAAACAAATCTAAGACGAGAGGGGAAAAGCATCCCCCAAATCGCTCTTAATTACTCAAATCCTACCTAAAACACTCGCAGCCTGTTAGAAGCTGATTCTTCCTATCTAGGCATGCAGACAAGCTCTAACTTTCAGACACTTCATCTGCCTGGAATTCCTTTTTACTCACATGTGCAGTTTTGCAACGAACTCCACATTTCACCTCCTTTACACATTACTATCATCTCTCCAGTACCACCAGGAAGAGCGCACTGAGCATTGCATTTTATCTGAACAGACTCTCCTTTGTTATATTTAGTTTTCAGTGGAATTAGTTCTCCACCGGGGATCTCTGGGGCAGCACATACCTCTTCAGTGCCTGACAAAGATTTTCAAAGGTAAGTATAGGGATAATAATGTGCTATAAAACATTAAAGTTTAAGTCACTCAGCCTTTTTATGAGAAAACATCGCTTCAAGACTTGGTTAAGAGAGAACTGATACATAACTGTAATAATTTACAACGCTCTGGGAGGACACTATAAATTTCTCCATATTGTGCATAACCTTAGTCCATTCTACCAGAAATGAGCAACACTCATTTTGTCTTGTATTTCTGTATGAAATGACTAGAACAAACAGCACAACACTAATTGCAGTATGCCCATGGCCCAGCTTCAATGTGCATGTCTGGAACTCAATTCATTCTCACCTGTAAAATCACACTAGGAAGAATTATCACAATACCCAGAAAAGTTGTCTGCAGGTTAGACTCTGCATCAACTCCTTTTCCCTCAGATGGCAAACCACAGTGTAATAATTTGAAATTTTAACAAGAACAGACTAACAGCATTCTCCACATACAAGAAGTCCAGTTCTATTTAAAGACTTACTTTTGACACAAGTTGGTTTTGGAGGGTGCCAGGTGCTATTTTCTAGGCAGCTAACTGTCTGACTTCCAACCATAGAAAAGCCTGGATCACACTCAAATGTAATAGAGTCCTTATAGCTATAGGAAGGCCCAAATCCAGTAATTTTTTTTCCATGTTGAACTTTCAGGTTATCACATTTGACCACTGAAACAGGTAAGAGAAAAACATAGCTTTGAAACATTTGTTAATAGCACCATTACATTAGACATTGTATTCTTTTACTCTTTTTTTTTTTAATCTAATCACTCAAACAATTTTGGACGGGCTTTATAAAAAAAAAAAAAAAAAAAAAGTAGTTTAAGATTTTTTTCCATCTACAAAGCAGAGGCTTTGTATTTTTCAGGCTTTGCGGAGAAAAGGAGTTCTTCCTTCTCTTTCCACTATCCACAATGGAACTCACACTTTCTTGCTCTTTCAATTTTTTCTTCAGCTGCTCAAGGTTTTAGAGTCTTTCAGTTCTTTCACTTTGTTCTTGTCACTTCTATCAACTGTATGCTTACAATTTGAATTTTAACTTCTGTCATTCACATTTTGTGAAACAACCAATTCATATGCATAATGCAGCTGATCTGATTACCACTGGAGTTGTATCAATTAATAGCAGCAGAGGATCTGTTCCTTCTTTTCCATTTCTCACCCACCACCCACCCCTATCTTCAGGAAAAGGGCATTCAAATTTGAGTCACAAAAATACAATAGAGAAAATATATTAAAAAAAAAAAAAATAATAATAGCAACCTCTACATTCTGGAGGTGGTCCACTCCAAATTCCATTTTTGTCTGCATCATATGTGCAGAAAATAGAATCTGAGCCAATTAGGGAGAAGCGATCCATGTCTTTTGGTACATCAACACACTGATAGGTTACTGCTGTTTGATAAACATAGCTCTCTCTTGCATCATAGAATCCATTGGCTATATGTGGAGGTGGTTCACAAGGAATTTCTAGAAATAAATCAAAGAAATTAGTTGACAGAATCTTACTGCTACTTACCTCAGAGGGGAGGAAAAAAAAAATAAAATCAATCCTTGATTTTCAAGAAATTTCATTTAAAATCTAATATAAAGCCATTTCTAACACCAGCTGCAGTCAGAACAAATTGTTAACTGTGGTCACTTAGAATAAAAAGTTGAAATTCCAAGAAGTCTTTGCCTTTAACCCCCACACACTAATTATCCCAATGACTGAAGTTTTTCAGTAGTCATTCTTCAGATGCACAACCTTAGTAGCTCAAAATAAAAACTGGTCCTGTTTCATAATCATCTCTTATAATAGCAAATTCATTTCACTGTACAGTCTGTACAACTGTTTTTAAGTTTATATTAATCTGAATCATAAACTTAAACATGGTAGCATTTACTCACGTTCACAGAAAGGAAGATTTTCACTCCAGTCAACATTTGTACCTTTAAGTACACAGAAAATTTCTCTAGTTCCACGTAACCGGTACCTAGACATGAAAATTTTAAAGGGGTGCAACTTAAGAAATCACTTATTACTCCACCAGGCAGCCAGAAGCTTTGTTTATATAATTTTCTTCTACCAAATGGGGGCGCATTATTAGTATTTTTTTGTTTTAATGAGAATGGTTTCTTAAAAGATTTTCAAAGACTGTATTTAAAAAAAAAAAAAAAAAAGAGCAAATGAGAAATCATTAGGATGGCAAGTGCTCTGTACCCACTCATGATGAATGCTTTAAAGTTACTAGTATTAAACAAATAAGCTGTAAAAAGGAAGAGGAATATAGCCTGACGAAAGCTTAGCACTTTGGACTTCATTTGTTATAGGACAGGGACAGGTGAGCTATTATTCAATATTATAATCAAGTACTGTTGATACAATCATTTCCCCTTTCATAAGGGCATCAAAAAAAAGTCATTAGAGAGAACACTACAGGTTACGCTCTGCAGTATTCTACTAAAAAAATCTTAAGCCTTAGTTGATGCTATCAGCAAGTTGAACTAGGGAACTAATTCAGGTTTTATTGTAGTTTAATTCGCTCCAGGTAGATTCAGGAGACATTTCAAACGAGTTCTGCATAAGAGAATTCAGATTTGGTTTCAATCTAGTCTAAACAGAAAAAAAGAAAGAATATTCATTCACTTCCAAAACATCCTTACCCTTCTTCACATGAAAAAGTAACACTGGAACCAAAGTTAAGATTGTCTATACGAGTTGAGCCATGTTCTATGTCTTCTGGACGACTACATTTTTTCTCTGCGGGGAAAAAAAAAAAAAAAAAAAAAAGAAGAACCTTTTATCTTCTGCAGTTATACACAAAGAATAAGTCTTTGGCAACAACTGCCCTTAAAGCCAGTCAATTAAGTCAAACAATTAAGTTTTTTTTCCCTCTAAGTTAGTAGAAAACACTATTTCTACCCAGGAAATAACTGAAGCTGCCCGACAGAAGGCAGAACAAGGAGAACAGCCACAAGTATACACTACCTGTACAGAAGGGCTCTCCTCGTGACCACTGCGAGTCCGTACAAGTAAGAGTTAATGGCTTTCCAGGGATCCTCCTGTACCCCGGCCGGCACACGTACGTCACGGTGGTCCCAGACGGAAAACTCTTCATATTTTGGAAGCTGTCCGTGAGCTCTGCATAGTGAAGTCTCTCTGGAGGCTCACATGCTCCTGTCGGGGTAAGAGGGAAGAAAAAGCAGCATGTGACTTTACCAACAAGACGCGATATGCATTGCAGCATAACGGCATGAAAGTCAAGTTAGTCCTGAAAGTTTTAAGGATGCATCGACATGTCAAAAAAGGGATGTCAACAGACAGAACTATTATATATTATACACATACACGCTATATATACACATATACATATAATATATACATACACACACACACATATATATACGCTTATACCTTAATTATAACCAACGGCCAACTCATATACAGGTTACTCATATATATACAGACACATATATATACTATATATATTTCTCTGACTATACATACTTAGTTTATACTTTACCTGCATCCAGGGGGCAGCTCTAATGAAGGCTACTCATGCATAGCTTTGTATTTTTTGTTATTTTATTTTTAGTTTGTACTTTACTTGCACCCAAAGGCGAAATCCAGGTTCCTCACCCATCTCCTCAAGTTCCTCCTACCTGCTCAGGGCGCCTCCTTCCAGCCTTGGTCCCGACGATAAAATTACCCCAAATTCACCCAAACACCCGTGCACCCCCTTCGAGGCCGATGGAGGCGCGGGGGCCCTCGCGGACCGCGCCCCGGCGCCCCCCGGCCTCGCTTCGCCTCAGTTTTTCTTAAAAACAATAAGATTGGGGCAGAACGAGCCCCCCGATGGTGCCGCTTGCCGCCCCTTGGCTCGCAGAGGATTCCCCCCCCCGCCCTGGCTCACCCGCGGCCGGTGTGGGGTCCGACGACGACAGCGACAACGACAGCAGCAGCACCGCAGCCGCCAGCGCCGGCCCGCGGCACCGCGGCCACCCCATGGCGACTCGTGCGGCTGCTGCTGCGGCGATGGCGGCGAACGCGCCCGCCCCGCGCCCCCGCGAGCGCCAGCGCGCAGGCGCCGCCCGCTTCCCGCCGCGCTGCGAGGGCGGCCATTTCCTCTGCCTCGGCGCTGCCAGCGGCCCGTGGCGAGGGGAAAGGACCGCGTCCCAGCAGCTCAAAATCAGATTCCCCGCCTCTAAAAGCCTGGTTTCCTGCACCAGGCAGTGTTAAAATACGACCGAGAGGAGCTTCAGCGACAAAAACAACCCCAAGCACTGCATTGGGTTCTGCTTTTATTGGGTTAAACGTCCTAGAAACGTGTGTTTGTGAAGGAGGGAAGCGGTGGCAGCGCGTGGACGCAGCCTGAGCTCGCGGTGCACGAACAGGCAGCGTTGGAGATAAAGTGGCCTCCTGAAATGACTCCTCTTCAAGGGAAATTGGGAGAAAAAATAAAAAACTCCAGCTCCCTGTGCTTGGGAGTAGCGGCCTTGTAATGACCAGCCGGAACAAGAGCTCGTGTTTACAGACATTATTCACTAACCAGTCATAGAAAATCTGTGGGATTATTTATTTCTGTCTGTTTCCAGGCAGAATTGTAAAATTTTTTTAGTTGTTTAATGAATTCTTCCTTCCCTGCCAAGACACAATGGTTCCGTGCGTCTTGCCCATCTCAGGAGCTGGAAAATGAAGGAAAGGCACCTCAGGAGACAGCAGGAGTGCAGACAGGAGTCCCTGAGAGACTGTGCACCACTGGGCCTCGGTTAGGCCCTCACAGCAGTGTAAGTAATGGAAGCAGAAGCAGCAGTAATTTCAGTCCTGGGGTAAAGTGCCTTTTTTGCTACAGAATTTCAGTCTCAAAGAAAGGGACCAAAGCTTCCGTGGAACCAGCAGCCAGTTTCTATTGCATGGAGGAGGAGGGGGGGCAGGCTGCTGCAACCAGCGGCCTCCTGCCGAGAAAAAAGCAAAAAGACAGGCCCGAGTTAAAGTAAACGGAACTTTCTTTGTTTTGCATTAATGCCTAGAAATTGTATCATGATTCATGCTGAGGGAGAGAATAGTTTCTGCTTCAGTGGCAGCGACTTTTTCCAAACAATCTTTACAAACAAAAGGGAGAAAAGAGCTAATGTTTACATTTTGCAGTGGAAGGAGGTTATGTTCAGCGTGCTGGTAACAGCACAGCTTATCTGCAGTGCACATTCCACATGGAAAGTAGATTCACCTGCCAGTTGAACTTGAATGATTTAATTCTGCTTGAATAACCGTATTAGAACAACACAGCTATGCAGCTATAACTGGTGTTTTATTTTGAGGAATATAAATCCATACCTGCTATGGTACACACAAAGGTTTCTGTTCAGTTATATGGTCCACAGGGGAATGGCACCCATAGTTTTCATAGGTATGATAATAGCTAGGAGATAGAGAAGCAAATGAAAACAGCAGGCTATGCTTGTTTGTAAAAGAACTCTCGTATTCATTTTCTTTGGAAGTGAAACAACATAACCACACAGTTGATAACAGGTTGTTCAGCCTTGTGCTGTCTGTACTTTGAAGTTAAGGATTTACAAGTACAGGATCATGGTGCAAATAATTCCTTTAAGTGTTTTGTCTGTATACAATTTGGGACTTGACAGCAAAGGAAATGAATGTGCAAAACATTGCCTTACCCTTGCTTCTGCTTTGAAATAACTTTCCAGATAATGCCCACACCCAGGAAAAGCAAAACTACTGCAGCTGTAACGCCTGAGAGAGAAGAACAACATCCACTATTACTGTTTTCACCTCTGCTGAAATAGCCAGCTCTTCTCTAGGAAGCAGGGGGAAATAGCAGCACAGAGGCCACTAAAGCTGAAGATCTGGCCAAGAAAAATGTTTCCGAGCTACTTACCTAGGCCTACTGAGCTAGACTTCCGTGAAGCTAAAGGGAAGAGAAAAGCAGGGAACCATTTTAATGTGAAATAACAGAGTTCTCAACTGTACTTAACCACTTTATTAAACTTAATCCTAGGCTTTTACTGCCAAAGCCTAGAATACAGGATATCCTTTAGCACCTGTTGCTGATTAATTATCTTTATTAAGCTAAACAGTGACTGGCAAGTCTTCTCCAGAGGGAAAATAAATATTTATTCCTTAAAATAACATATATTAGTTGAACTGCATCAAATTGTAACAGTCAAGACATCTCCATGACTGATATAAGCAACAGAAATCGAATTTGTGCCTTCTGTCTGTAGATAATCGTTGCAAGTCTTCAAGGAAAGTATAGAAGCTGAATAGATGAACTTGTCTGAACTTCATTCACATTTTGCTTACCTAGTTTACAGGCTGGTACAGGAGGGTCCCAGCTGGAGTCCTCCTGACACTGAGTCTGGGTGATACCTTGCAACATGTAACCATCATCACATTCAACAGTGATGTTAGTCCCCAGCCGATACGTATTTCCCGTCATGGTTTTCTTAACACCTAGAACTTCTGGGAATGCACATCTGATCTCTGAAATTAAATAAACAATAAACAAAATAGAACAAAGATGTTTAATGGGAGGGAATATAAGATATGAGGTATACAATTGCAGGTCTTTTAGGCATTATTCTTAAATTGTTTCTGAAAGTAACATGAAAGTAGTTCTTATTCCAGAGTGTATTTTGCTTCCTTGTGGCTGTAGAAGTGAGTGTGCAATGATGAACTAATGGCTACTGCAATCTGTGGGCTGTTTTTCTGACTGTTTTTCTTACAACTCCACGCTGTGTTGAGGCCTCAGGGAATGGTACCTTGGGAGAAGCCTGATGGAGAGCCATATTTCAGTGAAAGTTGAACTAGTTATTTCCATACAGGTGACTAATCACATTGGATAATACAAGCCCAAGAATTCTGAGAATATTCTCGGTGGAAACCAAAGGGGTAACATCAGGATGCAATTTTTACAGTTTTGTTTTACACCTTACCTAATTTTTTTAAAACCACCACACCTAATAGTTGCTAAGGACACTTTAAGAGAATGTGGCATGACAGGATGATTTTTTTCTGTGAGACCACTTTAAATAAAGAGCCTCTGACTTCATCTATATAAACATTTCCTGTGTTATTTCCTCTTACTATTGTCCAGGTGTGTTTCAATTCCTGAGTCACTGAGGTGGGGGGGTGCAGCTCTACCAAAGGAAATGACTTATTCTGGCAATGAATTTATTCCAGCAAATAATCCAGTTTTTAGTGCAGGAACACCCATACTAGGAATCTTCTTATATTCATGAGATTGTCAGTGGTCAAATTTGCCTGAAAACTGACCTTCACAATGAGCTATGTCGAAGTGCCAATTCACAGAGCAGCTTTTCCAGTAAGGAAATAGGCTCACGTCCAATTTACAGTCAATCCACTAAGAAAAAATCTCAAACGTAATCACTGTCTTTGTTTCTTCTGTTAGTCATGCTTGGGGAGAGATGCAAAAGAAGCAAAGGGAAGGGAAAAAGTTTTTACTAGTAAATAAAAAGCTCTTAAAAGGTTGACTCACCTGGAGGAAATGCTATAAGGTTCATTCATAGCAACAAGAGCAGAAATGCAAATACAAGAATTAAAACTGTCTTCCAGAATTGCCTCCTGCCGTACTCATAGCCTTTTTACTGTTAGTTTGAGATTCCAATCCTTCTCCTTTATGACATGGTACTTCTCACAAGGATTTCCGAAAATGGTTAAATTCATAATTAACAGGTTAACATTATCTAGCTATGAAATGGAAGTGCTTCTCCAGCAAAATAAGGGGCTGGAATTCAGTGTTAGTAAGTGCTCATGTTTTTAGTACATGGATTTTTGCCTACGTATCTCCTTAGGAATTTCGTTCCCTGAAGTAGCCATGGCTGCCACCCGAGTACAACAAAGCTCAAGCAAGCAGAGCACGAACAGACCTTCACACCAAGGAAGAGGCTGGTCCCAAGTTCCAGACGCTGTGCAGTTGATGGAAGTATTCCCAATTAGTGAATAACCAGGATTACAGCTGTAGGACACGGAGGCTCCATAGGGAAAAGTGTCAGAGATGTGGCCTATGAGCTTCCCATTGGTGATGTTTGGAGGATGGAGGCACCTGACAACTGAAAAGTTGGGGGGGACAAATAAGGCAGCATTGAAATTAGGATCCAGAGGGGTTGCCAGAGAATAGCACTAGCACTGTATGTTTGTAGCTTTGTTTGCTCCCATGTAATATCTTCCTTTAGCTCTAAAAACTGGTCGTGTAACCTTGTAACTTCATTATGTTTTGGGAAAGTGTATAAATTTGGTATTGTTCTTAAAACACATTCTGGAGTAAACGATACAGATTTAGTCTTTACATTAATCTCCAGGGCAGGCCCCAAGTGTCCTTTCCTCTTGGCTCCGTTCAACAAAACAAACGCACCTTGGCAGACCGGAGGGGGCTGGCTCCAGGCTCCAGCCTCCGTGCAAGAAACGGAGGCTGCCCCGCTGAGGACAAAACCGGACTCGCAGCTGTACGTCACAGATGTCCCGGGAGTAAAAACCCCTGTTTCCAGGCCACTGTGCCACCCGTTGGCAACCTCCGGAGGCTGGGGACAGCGCAGTGCTAAAGAGAGAGAAGTGCTAATTAAAGCGGAGCTCATGAAGAGCAGAGAGGAAACTTTCAGCATTAATATTTGACTGTAAACTCCCTGCCACAGCGAAGACAGCCGGTCCAGAGCCAGCCCTGCCTGAGCTGATGTCAGCAAAAACAGCTGTAACGTGTGTGGGATCAGCACAAGCAGCTGTAACGTGTGTGGGATCAGTCAAATTTCTTCTTACACAGTGAAACATTGCCCAGCACCATCATTCCTGGTGCATAAGATTGGAGAGCAGATTGTTTGTATTTATAATGTGAATTCCACACTTGTGAGTGTATCTTCTTACAACAGCCATACAGGTTTCTTATAATTGGTGGAGCTGGCCTGAGCTCATTTATAGGAGATTAATTCTGAGAAACTGAGACACAAAACACTGCAGAGATAAGAGTGGGGAAAAAGAAATAAGGCTAGGCTGAAAACTGCTTTCTCTTTCTCTTCAGATATAAACACTAGGCTAAGGATTTCCCTGATCTCTTCTACATCCTGCCACAAATTACCATGAGTGATAAGTCTAGAAAGGGTAGTAATCTAAAAAAGGATGGTCATCTAAGGATTGTGCCTGCTTACTTCTTTCACAGATGGGGAGTGGTGGAACCCAGGTACCTCCAGCCTGGCACTGGGACTCATGAAGGCCTTTGGGGCCACTGTCACTTTTGCACTGGATCCTAACGATGTCTCCAGGTCTGTAGAGAAGCTCAAATCCTATTACTTCATTCTCAACTTCTGGGTTTGCACAGCCAGCTGTGGACAGTAAGGGTATAAAGAACCCGTTAGATCATGAACAACAAGGTCACAAGAAGGATGTTTGGTCACAGTCTTCTCTCCTTCTGCAGAGGTGGAGTCTGTTAAAGCAATAGCTTATCTCAGATGGTCCTCAGCCAAATATTACTGCATACTTAACACGCTTAAAAAGTCGAGAAGAATCAGCAAGAGCATGAACGCACCTTCGCACCGAGGTAGAGGACGACTCCAGATTCCGTACTCTGTACAGTGGATAGACTCATTCCCGATAAGGAAGAAGCCAGGCTTGCAGCTGTAGTGCACAAGTGCTCCTATGCCAAAAGTGTCCAAGGAATGCCTGCTGTGCTCCCCATTAGGAATGCCTGGGGGAGGCAGGCACTGCAGTCCTGGAAAAGGAGAGGGAAAAGATGAGGAGCTGGTGCTCATCTCTGGAAAGAGGGATAGCAAAAGAGTAGAACAGCGCAAGTACCCTTCTTCCCTGCAAAAAGCAGGGCAAGAGGTAGACTATTTGACAAGTTTTCTCTTTTCTTATGATAGACCTACCTGGCCTTGTTGGGGTATCAAATAGCTGATGATGGTGTTTTGTCATTCCACCTAGATATAGTGTTGAGAGTTTAAAATACACATTTGCAGAACAGTGCCATGTACAATTTTACTTTCATTCTCTATCATTTTCTCCTTTATGTTTTAGAATAATTTTCACTCTTCTGTAATAGTCAGTTCCTGTCCTGAACCAATCAAGTTTCTTACTTTCAGAGAGTGAGGAGAACATGGATTATGGACATTGATATTTATGACATTGCCTTCAACCTGTTGCAAGAAGGGTAATAAATGAAAGGAACAATTTCTTGTTTTGCCGTAAGGTAGTCAGTAAAGTACCTTGATTTGAGAAGAGGGGCGAGCAGGACAGATGGAGGCAAATTCAGCTTCCATGAGTGCCTGGGAGCAGTGAGGAAGGAAAGAGCAGCATGACCAGGTCAGCAGGGTGGCACTTACCCGGTTCACAGACTGGCACAGGTGGGTCCCATGTTTTATCGGCTCTGCATCGAGCTGTATGATGGCCTTGCAGGATGAAGCCTTCGTGGCACTTAAAGCTAACAGTATCTTCATATGTGTAGCTATTTTTATGAATGGATATTCTCCCATTCGGGATCTTCGGGGTTGGGCATGTCACCTCTGAAAAAGAAATCCATTAATTCAGATGAGGAGGGCTATGTCTGCTGGAGGTGATGCACATATAAAATCCATCCTGAACCTGCCACTGCTCCACCAGGAGGTTCTCTGAGCTGTTTTCACAGGTAGCACTCAGAGACACACAGAAGAATTAATTACTTTTGTGAAACAAAAGAGACGAGTCCCTGTTGGGATCTGGCTTTTCTTCATACATAACTCTGAAAGATCAATATATCACATCTGGCATATTTTTAGAAGAAATAAAACAAGCAAACAAAACAAAAATATCCTAAAGGAATATTATGCTTAAAAAGCCTTATTCCTCAAGACTCTGTTTGTTTGTTTGTTTGTTTTTTAAATGCTTATTTGTTTGTTTGTTTTTTAAATGCCACTGTCTGATCTTAAGAACTTTATTTAACTATTTTGGGCCAATACTAGACATGACTGACTTACTCCGGCAAATGGGAGGAGCACCACTCCATGCAACAAGCGTTCCAATAATCTCACATCGCCTCTGAGACTGTCCAACCAGTTCATGCCTGGAAGGGCACAGAGAGAAATGTCAGTTGATACCAAGTCACTTAGTTGCATCGTGCACTCCCACCACCACAGCCCTCCGAGGTTTCCTTCTGCAGCCTCTCGATTCCGGCTGGTCACCCATGCGTCTCTGCTGGTTCCACCCGTGGGAATAAAGGTCACAATATTCCTTCACCCTCGACCCACAAGGAACAAAAATGATCACAAATCATTCCAGATTACACTGGCCAAGTGCTACAGTAGGTCTCAAACCCGAAGGATGCAAGAAGTGCTGGAGCCTCCTCTCTGCAGGCGTTTGCTTGGCTCCGATCTGAGAAGTCAGACTGAAACTGAAGTTTGCAAAGTAGTTCATCAAGCACAGCCTGGGAAACGAGGAAGGATTTCTCCTTTCCTGAGCAGGCAACTCTGATACAACTGGAACCAAAACACAAGTTCTGACTTGCTATGAAAAAGCAACATGCATAGAGGAGCTGGGATCCTTCACTACAAGTTGTTCAACACGGAGCTCAGGAAATCGTGTCTGCGAAGGCAGCGTGGGACTCACCCGGCTTCACACGTGTGGTTCACTGCTGACCCAACGTGGAGGTCTGTCAGAATGACAACTCTGCCATTCTGTGGTGCTTCTGGATATTTGCACCGTTTCCCTGGGAAAGAACAAGGCTGATTTTAAACTCCTCTCAGTTTTGTGCTGCATTATGAGAAGTATTATCTTAAACATCTGTCCACATTTTGTCACCATAAAGAAAGGAGTTTTAAAAGGTCAGTAACTGTCAAAACTATGTGACTAGTAAAGCCATGTATGAATCTTTTTTTAAAGAACTGCTTTAAGAAACCCACAAATATAGTATATACAGTTTTCAAAAAAATAAACAACATCAAACAGATGGAGCTATTCACTTTTACAAAACTCTAGTGCTTCAGACCACGTTTGATTTTTGAGGCATGTTACTGTTGGGGGTATTCTAGGCTGTTGCGTGTATCCAGGCTGGCAGGTGTACTTCACAGTGTCCCCAACAGAAAACTCCCTCTGGGTTTTATATTCCTCAGTTAGCTGAGCAAAGGGTAAGTCTGGAGGGGCAGCACAGCCACCTGTTGAGAAAGAAAATACATGAAGGAAAATTGGGGCATATCTCTCATCTAAAACAATTGTTTTAAAATGTGTACTGAGTACGCGTAGATAAAAATGTAAAGGCTCAAACAGACAACAAAAGGGAAGGAGTGAGGGACAACATTCAACATTTTGAGTGAGAAAGAGGGTGGGTCTTACACGCTCTCAAAGACAGGAATACCCAACTATCCGTAACACTCTGTAAAAAGAGGTACCTTTGCACTGAGGAAGAGGGAGGCTCCAGTTTCCAGCATCTGTGCAATGAATTGATTCCTCTCCCATTAGGGAGTAGCCAGGGTCACAGCTGTAATTTACGGACATCCCAGGTGTGAAAACTTCCAAGCCCTGGCCGTTATGCTTTCCTTTGTCAATGTTTGGAGGTGAAGGACATTGCAGCACTAAAGAGAGAGGACAAATCCAGCTGATGGAGAGCGCAAACATGCAGAAATATTACAAATGTTACAGAATGCACTTTTCCACTGCACAGGGCACCCTGCGTGTGCCACAGCAAGCCCAGACCTGCGGGTGGCACATGGATCCCCTGGCACCCGCTCCCCACCACGCGCAGTCAAAGGTCACCTTTACATTGAGGGTAAGGGAGGCCCCAGGTTCCATTTTCGGTGCAGTAGAGAGTGACTTTTCCAACAAGGGAGTATCCCGGCTCACAGCTGTAATTCACAGACTTTCCAGGGTGGAAGACTTGCACGTCCTTGCCATCGTGCTGACCGTTGTCAATGTCCAGCGGGGAGGGACACAGGAGCCCTGCGAGGAAGGAAATCTCTAAGAAGGGGGTGAATTTTTGTTATTTCTTCCCTCCATTTCCCCCTCAGTGTCTGCAAGTGGGAAGGGCAGAAAGGCTGATCCGCACCTGCGCACTGAGGGGCCGGGGCGCTCCAGGCTCCCGAGGACGTGCAGATGAGCTGTGCCTCTCCGACGAGAGTGTAACCAGGATCGCAGCTGTACCTCACAGACATCCCGCTGGCAAAATCCGCCCTGGCTTGGCCGCTGTGCCCTCCGTGGGCAATGGCTGGGGGCGGAGAGCACTGCGATGCTGGGAGGAGAGAGTAAAACCGTTCCCACGTCAGTGGCAATGAAAGAAAGAGGACTGAAAAGTAAATGACGGTGCAAGGGAACTTTTCAGCCAAGCGGAGAGCCCGTAAGAAATACGGGCAGCTTAATTGAGTCTCCCTCAACTTGAACCCCTGTCCATCTAGATTCTGCAGAGCTGCGGGGTGGGAGCGAGAGGTTGTGGGTCCTCCTCTCGGTGCAGGACCAGCAGCAGCGGCAGGGCCCGCACGCCCGTCAGGCCCTACCTCCGCACCGCGGCGGCGGCCCGCTCCACACGCCGTGCAGCCCGTCCTCCGTGGTGCAGAAAATGGAGGCCTCCCCCGTGAGCAGCTGGCCGGGATCGCACGTGTACGTGACCACAGTCGCAAAGGAGAAGTTGTCCGTCTGACGGCCCGAGTGTGTCCCGCGAAGGATGTCCGGAGGCGGCTTGCACACAATGGCTGCGGGGTGACACGATGGGTGCACAAGGCGGCTGTGAGCGAGAGCTGGCAGCAACGGCCCGCGGGCTGCAGGGCACACGCGCTTCCCCCAGAAGGGAGCTGACTGCGATGGCCCCGTCTCAGCCTATGCGTGCAATGCCTGTCCCACGGAACGTGCTTTCCAAGGAAAGCTCTGGCCTGACTCTCCCTGCTGAGCTCCCGCGGGAGGTACTTACGCTGGCAGACGGGAACATCGCCGCTCCACACAGCTCGCTTCCCAGGCTCGGAAATCACGCAGCGCCTCTGAGCGTGTCCAATCAGCCTGAACCTGCAGGGAAGCAAAGTCCCTGTTACCGCACAACGACTGTCCTTGGAGCTCATCCCCCATGCGCTACATGTCTCACCTTCGGTGCCATCAAATATTGTCATCATTATGGCTCCCTCAACAAAGGTTGTAGGCAGCAAATCCTAGGATATCCATTTCAAGCTTAGTCTTTCAGAACGAAAACCTATTTTTCTATCATATACTCCAAGATTGGACTCAGAGGGTCATTCACTATAACTGGCACTTAAAAGCCTAAACCTGAACACTGGGCTCCATGTTTCTGTTGTCAATCAGCCTACAAACCAGATTAGAATTCAACTGTTGCAAAGACGAGATTCCTCCTCAAGCATCACCCTCAGCAGGTAACTTTGATGGACTTTGAGCATAGGGACACAAGCATTGGTTTCTTGTTTAAAACTGTGTTGTACCAAGGAGCTAGAGAGAGGACAGGAGGACAGAGGCATTGCTGCTTGCATCTTCGTAAGCCAAGTGGTCTTGGCCTGGGACTCACCCTTCCTCACAAGTGTAATTCACCGTTGACCCAAATAGCACGTCCGTTGTCACAATAACTCTGCCATTTTCAGGTTCTCCTGGATGCTCACACCTTTTCCCTGGGACAAAACAAGAGCTGGCTGTGAACTTCTTTCAGTCAATGCAGTAGGAAAAGCAGCACTTTAATCCTAGGAGTCCTACCACCACCCCCGCCACAAGGGGAACAGAAACAGAGAAGCATCCACCGAGCTGCAGGCTTTGGTGGCCACACCGCAATTGAAGAAAATAGCAGCAACTGCAAGACATACGTTTGCAAAACTCCTGGGGGTCCGACCACGTTTGGTTTTCAAGACATGTAATTGTTGGTGGTACTTGTGGATGTCTAGCATATCCTGGCCCACAGGAGTATTTCACAGTTGTCCCAGCAGGAAACTCTGTCTGATTTTTGTGTTCCTTGCTTAGCTCGGCAAACAGCAGTGTTGGTGGAGTACCACATCCAGCTGCCAAGAAATAAAAGGCTCCTGAGCAATAAGTTTGGGCAATGCAGTGCTAATGAAGATCAGCAAGTGCATGGGCGGGCACTGCTACAAAAGCCAGGGACATTTATCTCTCTTCTACACATTTTCACTTCTATCAACATACAATAACACAATTACTCCTAAAGTCATCAAAGGGAAAAGAGCGTCCTGCTTAGCCCTGTGGGGACTTGCTGTTTCCTCCCCACACACACAAATCCTGCGGGTTTCACAGGTTTTGCCGGCTGCAGTGCCGGGCGCGCAGGCAGCCAGGGGTGCAGCCGGAGGCAGCAGCCCAAACACACCTGCACAGCGCGGGTAAGGGAGGCTCCAGTTGCCCCTGGGCGAGCACAGAAGCGACGCGTTGCCGACGAGGGAGAAGCCCGGGTCACAGCTGTAGGTGACGGACATGCCGCTGGTGAAGTTGTCCCCGGGCTCAGCGCTGGCCGTTGCGTTGGCGATGACTGGAGGTGGAGGACAAAGCTCCGCTAGGAGAGGGGAGGAGGAAGGACGTCGCTTTAGATTTGCACCCGACGGAGGAGCACGGGCAGCACAGCCAGACACCGTCACTTCTCCGACAGCTTGAGCGAGGCGGAGATGCCACCCTCAGGCCCTCTCCCACCCAAGGACAACCCTCAGTCTTTTCAGTGCTCACCCCCAAGCTGCTCCACTTTCCCTGGGGGAATTTAGTTGCTGCTCGTTAGCTGTTGGGAGAGCTCCCTTCAGCGGGACGTCCCCAGCCTAGGACATTTCTCTCTCCATTTCACAGCTGCTGCCAGAGACCTGCCCGTGCCGCGTTGTGGGACTGCACAGCAAGCCGCGACCCCGCTCACCTGGCACGCAGACAGGCACTGGAGGAGCCCAGCGGCCATCGTGCCAGCACTCGGCCCTGCGGCTGCCCTGCAGCATGTAGCCAGGGTGGCACTGGAAGGTGACAGTGTCCCCAGGATTGTACGTGGCTCTGTCCTCTCCAGCTACTGCTCCATTCTGAATTGCTGGGGTTGTGCAGACAACAACTGAAAAGGAAAATGAGCAAAGCATGGGCTGGGGAAGCAGCTGCCAGGCTTGGGCTTCCCTCCTTGTTTCTTTGCATGGTGAAAGTTCCCCAGAAATGTAGAAATTCTCCCCTACCTTCAGGGAAAGGCACGCAAGGAGAAGGGAGAGCAGTGTGTGTAAAGCCTTGAAATCCCCACCTGGGTGCTACCCCCTGCCCCAGCCTGATGAAGGCTACTCCAGGCCCATGGGGGAGCCTGCACTCTGTGCAGTGCTGGGCTCCTCTTTGGGGATGACCCTCGTTGGCTCCGTTTTTACGTTAGGTACAAACACCACACCTTCACATCGGGGGTAAGGGATGCTCCACGTTCCAGATGGCAGACAAGAAACTTTGGTCGTCCCAGTGAGGGTGAATCCCGGGTCACAGTGGTAGTACACCGATACTCCAGGGATGAAAACTTTACCATCCCTGCTGTTGTACTGGCCATTTTTGATGCTTGGTGGGGAAGGACACAGCAGCACTATATGGAAGGGAAAAGTCAAAAGCTGTGAAGAGGTAACACAAGCACACACTGTAGGGACAGACAGCTTGCTTGCTTTCCCATTGATCTTCCCCAAATAAGTATGAATGGCAATGTTTGAATCATATTTCTGCCTTTAGATTTCTGTCTTGTTAAGCTGTCTTTCTACCAATATTTTTTTTCTAGCTTATTAACATCACAAGGGAGTATTTCTCACTTAGCATTTGCAGTAGTGCATTTTCTTCTACGGTTGTAAAAACAATCAGACAACAGCCTGGCTATACATCTCTTCCCCAGGATTCATACAGGAGGTGAAACCCCTACATATAACAAGAATCTGAATGGAGATTATCAGAATGGGAGGACAGGCATTTGTATGCTTTCCCTTTCCTTTCCTTTGGATGGAGGCACTTGGTATCCTTTTATCCCAAAATGAAGTAACTGTCAGCTGCACTCGGATGGTGGCTTCAGGAGAAACCAACTCCACTGCCTCATTTCCACTTACTCTTTTCACAGATGGGGACAGGAGGGTCCCAGATGCCTCCAAACTCGCATCGAGACTCTTGAGAGCCCTTTAAGGCATAGCCAAAATCACACTCAAAGACAACGGTGTCCATAAGTTTGTATGTGGTCTCAGGTCCAGCTGTTCTTCCATTCTCAATCTGGGGTCTTTTGCAGCCAGTGGCTGGAAGCGAAGAACATAAACCACCATTTAGGATATGGGGCCTGTGTTGTGTGCAGAGGGGTGCTGACACCAGCCAACAGCTACACCAAGAACCTTACCAATGCTTCTGCAGGCACCTCAACATTATTAAGTATTACTCACACAAATCATTCAGGAATATCAATATCCAGTTGTGTCTGAGAGTGAGCCCTTACTGGACTAAAGAAAGGGAAATCCAAAGAGGCCTATGGAACTCTTTCTTTGGCCTGAGCCTTTCATGGAGACTTGGTCTGCAGTGATTAAACCAAGAGCTAAAATGGAAAAAATGGCTCAGGGAACAAAAAAAGAAGCAACATGAACAGACCTTCACATCTGGGTCGGGGCCGGCTCCACGTTCCCAAGGCAGTACAGTTAATGGATGCATTCCCAATGAGGGAATAGCCATTCCTGCAGGTGTATTGAACGGTTGTTCCAGGGGGAAACTTGTCTGAGGACTGACGGTTGTGCTTCCCATTGGCAATATTTGGAGGAGGAGAACAGTACACCTCTGAAAAGGGGAAAGAAAGATCGAGCATACGGAAAGGGCAAAAAAAAAGGGGAAAAATAAAATATACATAAAATATTCTAACCTTCAAAAATCAAAGGAGGAAGACAATCAATTTGATTAATTCTTTTTAATAAATTTCTGTGAAAGTAACTGTCTTCCTATGATTGGATACAGTACCTGCATGTGGGCCAACCACTTCACTGCTGTGACTGCCCTTTCTTCTGCAACTCATAATTAATTATCCACACTTATGGGTGAAATATTTGTGAGGCTGCTATATGAAATTGCTAAACTCTGTGTAAAATTTTGCACATCTGTGGTTTCTCCCTCATCCCTCAGCAGTTTCACTGCATCACTGCTGCCCTGACCGCACATGAGAAATGTTTTGCAGCAAAATTTTTGGTTTGAATGATGAGCCACTTTCTCTCCAAAACACTGGGGCAAGCAATATCCAAGAACTGTCTGTTGTGACCTACTTACTCCGGCAAACAGGAACATCTCCACTCCATAAAACACGCATGCCAGAGACCTCACATCTTCTCTGAGCAGGTCCGATCAACTTGTGCCTGTGGTTACACAGAGGGATTTCTTACTTTATATACATCCCTTGCGAGAAGCAACCCACACTTCTCACCTAGAAACTAGGTTCCTTAGTATAAAACTGTTTTGACACTTAAGATCTGCTAAGCTTGCACTTAGCAGCTGAAATTAGCTAATCATAAGACTTACCCTTCTTCACAAGTGTAATTCACTTTTGACTCGAAGAAGAGGTCAGTCAGAATTTCAACTCTGCCGTTCTCCGGTACCTCTGGGTTAGGACATTTCTTCCCTAGAAGGGGACATCAATTAACATTAGACCTTTCCTGTTCAGTGGCATGATGCAGTGAATTGGTCCAGTCCTTTTCAATTTATTGGTCCAGTCCTGTTCAATTTATTCATTAATGACCTGGATGAAGGGATGGAGTGCTCCCTCAACAAGTTTGCTGATGATACCAAACTGGGGGGAGTAGCTGATAGCCCAGAGGGCTGTGCTGGGCCAAAGGGACTTGGACAGACTGGGTAATTGGTCAGTGAGAAATCTTATGAAATTCAACAAAGACAAGTGCAAGGTCCTGCACTTAGGGAAGAATAACCCCAGTCACCAGTACAGCCTGAGGACTGACTTGCTGGAGAGCAGCTCTGCAGAGAGGGACCTGGGCGTCATGGTGGGTGACAAGTTGACCATGAGGCAGCAGTGCCCTCGTGGCCAAGAAGGCCAATGGGATCCTGGGGTGCATTAGGAGGAGCATCTGCACAGGTCGAGGGAGGGGATCCTGCCCCTCTACTCAGCCCTGCTGAGGCCACACCTGGAGTGCTGTGTGCAGTTCTGGGCTCCCCAGTACAAGGGGGATGTGGAGCTGCTGGAGAGAGTCCAGTGCAGGGCTACGAGGATGATCTGGGGTTGGACTAGATGATCTCTAGAGGTCCCTTCCAACTTTAAGCATTCTATGATTCTATGAAATCTTATCCCAAGAATCCTAACATAGAGAAAAGACTGTAGAAAGTAAAGAAACCCACAGAGTTGGAAGGATTTACACTCAAAGAGTGTTAAACCAACCCAAGCTCAAGTTGTTACATTTTTCAGCACATACTTTTGCAGAACTCCAGTGCTGCAGACCATGTCCTGTTTTGGAGACACGTGACAGACGGCTGCATTCCTGGGTGTTTGGCATATCCAGGCCGACACACATATTCCACTGCCCTCCCCACTGCGAAGACAGGCTGATTGTGAAACTCCTCCTTGAGCTCAGCAAACACCAGCCTTGCAGGAGCATTACAGCCAGCTAACAAAAAAGATAAGAGATGCTAGACAAAATGTAGGCAGTGTAAATTGTAATTACAGATACATAGAAAAATTGTTTTAAACAACCTTCCATTTACCTGCTTCACTTCTTCAAGTCCTAACTAGACTTTTTAGGACTTGCTTGATTTCCACAAATAATTTCCACCTTCTACACATTTTCTATACAAATGCCATTTTCAGTTCTCCATATGCCCAAAGCATCCCTTCTCATCTTAAAGCAAAGGAGTCTGTAAACTCCTATAGAACCAATGAGATCCTGATTACATTGAAGTATGAGTTCTTTTTAAACTATTTGTTCTATCCCCGAGGCCTACACCATCATTTATACGGAGGTACCGTGCCCTACTCAAACAAGCAACGTTTCTTTTACAGCAGTGGTAATTCACAAATAGACCGATCTCCAAAGCAAAAGTGAATTGTGCTGATTTCTTGAAACCAATTTGCTCTGCCTGTCCTTCCCCAGAGGCTGCCCATCCCACAGACATGGTAGCACAGCAAGGAAAAATCAGCAGTTCAGGAAAGGCATACGGACCTTCACACCGAGGGATGGGGAGACTCCATGTGGCTGATGCAGTGCAGTTAAGCCGTGCTTCCCCTACCAGAGTGTAGCCAGGATCACAGTGGTAATTAACAGATGCTCCAGGGCTGAAAGTCTCCCCAGGCTGCCCGCTGTGCTTCCCGTTGGAGATGGCAGGAGGAGCTGGGCACACTGATGCTGAAGAGAGAAGGAAAATCTTACCAACATTCGCAGCAGTACGAAGAAGTAAAACATCTTATTTGATACAAAGGTTCAAATTTTGACAAAAAGTCTAGAAAGAAGTGCAGGATCTCAGAACAGGAATGGCTGTGCAGAGCAATGCAGCTGTGAAGAAGCCTCTTACAATTGCATTGACACTTAGACTTAAGTCTGAAAATAATTTTCCAGACCAGGGAGGATTGCGCTGAGGGCCTCCTACCTCCGCACTGAGGGGGAGGGCTGCTCCACACGCCGTTTTGCCCGTCCCTGGTGGTGCAGTGAACGGAGGCCTCGCCGCGCAGCGGGTACCCTGGCTCACATGTGTACGTTACAGACGTGCCGAAGTAGAACTCGTCTAGCAGCCTGCCCGTGTGCTTCCCATGGGGAATGTCTGGAGGAGGCTCACAGGGAATTCCTGGAGAGATGCAGAACAAGGCTGCTCAATTCAACAGTGGCACTAAAGTACCTGCAATCCCCCAGCCTTGGGGCATAAATATTTGCCATAGGGATGGAAAAACTGTGGTGAACTAACTAACCTTCTAGGTGATACCTGGATCCCATTCTCCTAACCAGCAATAGCATGCTAGTCAGAAAGCAGACACAACAGGACAAACCACTATGGAGGAAGTTCTACATACTTTATCTTTTCTACTCTTTCAAAAATAAAAAAGCAAATAATATTTCTTTGGTGTCAGCTGTGTAAAATACTGATTTTTCATCTGCACACAGTGAGTAATTTCTGTGGCACATTTTAGGTTAATATACACCAGGAAAATCTGCAAAATGCTTTTAAATACCAAAATGTACCTAGAGCTGTAAGTTACTTACGCTGACAAATGGGAAGGCTGCCACTCCATTCAACACGCGCCGTGCCAGCTATCTCACATCGCCTGCTAGACGGCCCAATTAACCTGTGCCTGGTGTTGGAAGGATTTAACATTCATTCCAGGTCATTTCAATCCGAGTTATCTCCTTACCACCCATGACAGTCCGAGCAGCCCTGCTGAGACCCTGCTGATGTCAAACCTCATGCGAGAATCTCCCTTCCTAGTTCAGCACCCCCTTGCCGGTTTGACAGTATATACATGTATACATATGAGAAAAAACACCTTTTCTGTTCATATACATAAAGCACTCTATGCAGGAGCTAAATCCATTTTAAGGGAATGAATGAATATGAGGGAAAAAAAAGAGACTTACCAAGTGCATCTTTCTTTGCAGTTTTAAGTAGCAGCAAAAAATAGGTCTGCAACCTTGCACTTACCCTTCCTCACAGCTGTAGTTCACTGTTGACCCAAATAGGAGGTCGGTTATGAAACTAATCTTGCCATTCTCAGGTTCACCAGGATGACTGCACTGTTTCCCTGTAAGAGAACAAAACTAATTTTAGGCTTTTATATACACCATCGTGCAACAAATGCAATTACTACTCCAATAATCTGTCCTCATTTCCACTTACCCCCCAAGTGGGTTTTGAATAACAAAGTTACATGGCTTTACTAGTCACATACTGCTTCAACAACAAAATAACGCTGAGGTTTTTGTAGCATGGACAGATATCCCTAATTCCTTCTTGAACAAGAGACACCAAATCAATGGAGCTATTCACTTTTACAGAACTCTAGCGCTTCTGACCACACTCCACTGTCAAGGCATGTAATAGTAGGTGACATTCCTGGGTGTTTAGCATATCCAGGTCGGCAAGTGTATCTCACAGTCTTCCCAACAGGAAAGTCAATCTCATTTCTATGCTCCTCGCTTAGCTCAGCAAAGAGCAACCTTGCAGGAGCACCACAACCACCACCTATCAAGAAAGGAAACACAGAGGAGAATTAGCACTTTGCTTTAGCAGGACAAGCACACCAGATGCAGGTGCAGACAGAAACTGTTAACGAGAAAGTGTCTGGTCTTGCATCATTTTGATTAATACAGATGAATTTTTTTTTTTTCTACAGCATTTAGTCCTGTTTCTGAGGACAGCTTGTTCCCAGGATATACTTACGTCTTCCACTGGATGGACAAATAAAAATATAGGATTTAACCATTTTTTTTTAAACAGTCAGAGCAGAGGATATAAAATAACAGAGCACACCAAATGCCATGATTTACCTAGAAGTGTATGCTTCTGGGGAGGGCTTGGTGGAAGTTCACCTCTATCACACACTGGAACTGGAGGATCCCAGGTGCCATCCTTCTGGCAGTAGATTTTAGCACTTCCGTGCAGGTTGTAACCATGATGACAGTGAAATGTAATCGATTGCCCAGGTCCATAGATAAATCCTTGACCATCAACTTTCCTTCCATTCTTTATATTTGGATTTATGCAGACAGTCACTGAAAATGAAGATGTGCAGAAGGGATGTGCAAAAGCGGTTAAAAAAAAACCGAACTACTAGAGGAGGTCATTACTGCAAGCAACAAATTCTATATGACATTGCTATCAATTTCCCCAGTCCCCTCTTCACAGCAGAAGAGCTTGAAATTAATTTATGCTAGGCGGCACATTAAATGGGATTAACCAGCACTACAGACTCAGTTGCAATGGGCAGCTTTTCCTCCTGTGCTGCCTGCTACGCTGGGAGCTGCTGGATTTGGGGTGAGGTTGGAGGCCTTGGACTCACCTTCACAGCGGGGCGTGGGGAGGCTCCAGTTCCCAGAGGCTCTGCAAAGAGCAATCGCGTTTCCAACAAGGTAGTAGCCGGGATCGCAGGTGTACATCACAGACATTCCCATGGTAAAAAACGCCGTGCCAACGCCGTTGTGATGGCCATTAGCAATCCTGGGAGGCACGGGGCACGGTCGGACTGTAAAAGAGAGGGACAGTCTCTAAAGAAGCAAGAGAATAACTGGAAAGGGGGAAGGGACTGAGCGCTCAGGCTGAGGTGCTGCTGCAAGGTCAGGGGCTCCCGGCCAGGAGCAGGTTGGGGCAGAGTCACCCAGGAGGGCTTGTGGTGACACCTTGGGTCTGCCCAGCCCCAGCAGCAAGGAGAGCAGCAGCACTCACTCCTGGTGCAGCTGAGCACCGGTGGGTCCCACGCGCCCCCCGGTTGGCACCGGGCCTCGTAGGTGTCCTCTGAGGCGTAACCGTCTTCACAGCCAAAATGAAGAGTCTCTCCGGCTTTGTAGGTGCTCTGCCAGTGGTGAACTGCCCCGTTCTGAACCTTGGGTCTCTCGCATCCGATGGCTGGAGGGAACATGGGTGGCATCCTTTAAATGCCCGCGCGTGGGTAGGACGCAGCGCACTCAGCCACATCCCTTCCC
>VZSV01000143.1:1642003-1653891 GCA_013398735.1 Nothocercus julius
TCACTATCGTTCCCCGGGGAAATGTGTCTGAGGACTGGCCACTGTGCTGCCCGTTGGCGATGTTGGGTGCCCGGGGACACTTCACCTCTGGAAAGGGAAGACACTGCTGAATTAGTTGTGTACCATTTTGCATGTTGTCAGAACTGTTTGACAGGGTAATATCCTGAATTCTAATCAGCTCTTGCTCTATTTCCAGTACCAATGTATTAGTTAACAGAAAAGTTCGGCCACACCAAGACTACTTATCACATTGTAGCTGGAGGGAATTACTAATAATGCAAACATTTCCTGACATAAAAGCTTAAACGTGAACACACAAAAGCAATGTGAGTGAGAAGCTGTGATTGCTTCCTGTTCCCATTTCAGATCACGGAAGCTGCTAGCAGGAAGCAAACAGGGAAGCAGACATGGCCACTTCCCTGCAGCTGGCCCGCGCATCGTTTGCATGTTAGAGGATTTGCAGCCTCCTGCTGCAGCACAGGGAACACAAAAGACCACAGCACACAAGGAGATTAGCTGGGATCTTAATATCTTCACATCCCTCTCAAAGCCCAGGACAGAGCAGACTACACTTAGCCTCATTTTCCATCCTAGCAATAAGCTACTTTTGAGCTGGTTTTGTCTCCCTGGAATTGCATTGATTCAAGACAAGGAGCAAGGCCAGATTCACCCAGGTTTTGCTTTCCCACTGAATGTGAGAAGACACAAGAGGGAGCTTTTCCCCCACAGTCGTTACTGTTCACGCCCCTATCCTGGGGAACTTGCCCTTTTTGCAGATTGGCAGAGGTGGACTCCACTTGAAATCAGCTCCGCACATGGCTGTATGGGAGCCCTGGATGGCGTAGCCTGGATTGCATGCAAAGCTCACGGTATCCCCTGTCCTGTAGATGTAGTGAGCAGGGGGTAGTCTCCTCCCATTCTGGATGTACGGGAACGGGCATCGAGTATCTGGAAAAGGGAGAGAAATACCAGCATTTAGCTCCACAGCTCTCAAGCCTGTCATACCCGTGAAGGTTTCCCTCTCACTTGTTGAGTGGTGTGAGATCCCTGGGGAAAAGCTCCATCCTTCACTTGTCCCACACCAGCAGCCTGAGCTAGGATGGCTCTACTGGGCTGCAGGGTGATCCCAGCTGCTTCCCCAGTGGGCAGAGCGGGGACACGGGGTCCAGCATCACTGGGTGCCATCAAAAAGCCCTGCAGACCTTGCTGCTTCCCCCTGAAGGACCAAGAGTGCTTGGACACGTGTGGTGCCAGCGTGACCTGTCACCTTGTTCTAGCACCACTCCTCTTCATCTGATCTTTGCCACGGAAACGCTGGGAGGATTTGGCCAGGAGTCAAAGGCTCCCAAGGGCTCATCCGAGGAGGGACCAGCACACACGGGAAGCAGCGGAGCCGGGGGGACGGCGACGTACGCACCGAGGCCGCACTGCGGCGGGGGCCCGCTCCACGCGCCCGTCCGCCCGTCCTCCGTCGTGCAGCGGATGGAGGCCTCGCCAACGCGGGCGTAGCCCCGATCGCACGTGTACGTTATGACCGAGCCACCGGGGAACGTGGTCATGAACCTGCCCGTGTGCCTCCCGTGGGGAATATCCGGAGGTCGGGTGCACTGGATGCCTGCGGGAATAAGAGAGTCAATGCGAGCAGAGCAGCAGCACTAGGTAAATATTTGCACCGGACGCAAGAATGCAGAAGGAATGCAAAAGAGGCGTCTTTGGGGTGATGGGAGGCGACGTCTCGGACCAACGTGCCAGCAGGGCGGAGGCAAGCGCGTAAAAACAAGCATTGCAAAAGGAAATGCAACTTAATCTTTCTATGAAGCGTCGCCTGGGGACAATTCATCTTTTCTCACACAAGCCGCCCCTTTCCACCTGCACGTTGCTACCCTGCGAGGAGCCTTTTCGGGGGATTCCCACCCAGAATTAATTTATTTAAAGAGCCCGCCTGACTCACTCTAAGTGATGCAAAGGTGTCTGGTCCCCCCAACCCCGTGTCCCCTGCTTACCTTGTGCCCGGGCCCGGGCGGCCATGAGCAGAGCCAGGGTGCCCAGGAGGCGGCCGGCGAGCGCCATGCGCGGCCCCGACACCCGACCTGGCAACTGCGGCCGCCCCCGGGCGTGGCGGGCAGATATGGGCCCCGGCTGCCCCCCGCCGGCGGAAGGAGCTGCAGGTGACGGCACAGCGAGGGGCTTCCCGCCACCGTCACTGCTGCGTGGGAGCTGGTGGCGAGGGGGAAGAGGCGCCATGAGGCGAGGGGGAAGAGGCGCCATGAGGCGAGGGGGAAGAGGCGCCATGAGGTGAGGGGGAAGAGGCGCCGTGAGGCGAGGGGGAAGAGGCGCCGTGAGGCGAGGGGGAAGAGGCGCCGTGAGGTGAGCACACACAGCCGAGCGGGAACTGGTCCCCGCGGGGGCTCTTCCCCAAACTGCCGGCTCTTCCCTCCCGGGAAGTGGCTGGGAGGGGAGAGGAAGGGCAGAGCGGAGATGCTGGCAGCGTTTTCCTCCTCCTGGCCACTGCGCGGATCCCAAACGCCTCCACCACGATCCCCCCCTACTCCCCCCAACCGTTGTTCCCCCAGGAATAAGCGTGAAGCAAACAGCCTTTAAACCTCGTCATTTAATTCAGTTCATTGCATTCACATCGTACAAAGTGGTATTTTGTGCAAATCATCGGCAGCTGTGGGCCACGCTTTCACATGCTCTCACCGGCGGGGAACCTCCCCGCGGAGAAGCTCCGTCACAGCGCTCGTGGCCACCAGCGGGGACAGGAATGGATCAGTTCAGTGCAGCCCGAAAGACAAGTCAGCTCAGTCAGAAAGAAAAAAAAAATCACTCTGAATTACACAGCAGGGATGGCGACTTTGTAGGATTAAGATAACAAAACAGAATCTAGCCCTAAGCTACTAGGTTTTGAATTTATGTTCTATTCATCTAGTCATTCACTTGCCTTATTAAAAATTAAAAAAAAAAATGAAAAATTGCAAATTCCTCTTTCTTGAGAATAATTTCCGAAAAGAGTCGTTTTGCGGCACCACAAGGACAGTCAGTCAGAACTACGGCACGTGCTTTTCCTCTACAGTCAGGGGCAGGTTCCCGTTAGCGGGAACGCGCTGGTTCGAATGCGGAACCGCACAGGAGGCAGCGGCACGTGCTGGACGGACGCTGCGACTCCGCGGGTGCCAAGCCAGCAGATCGGCAATTTAACGCTCTGACCACTTAACTTGGTGCTGCTAAGACCAGGGAAGACAGCGCTGCTGTCACCAGGACCCACTATCAGCCAACAAAACAAGGGAATTGTTGCAAATCAAGGGAATTATGCATGGCGAGGGAGGTCTTGTCACTTGAGCCGTCCCTGTGGCACCTACAAAGCCCGAATCGAGCAGGAAGGGAGGGGACAGCATACCTTATTTTAGCACGTTTTCTCACTCATTTCTTACTCATCTATATCCTACGCCCACCTCAACCCATCCTCAGTGCAACACGTCACTAGACCAGTTTTGCGAGGACAAAAGCAAATTGCGCAGAAGCTGCAGCTGTTCCCATTACCATGGGTGACTGCACCAAGGGTTTGGCTTTCTGCATAGCAGCACCCACGTCCGCTCAACACGCCGCACCAAGAGCTCCCCAGGCGTCACCGCTGCCCGCAGCACCGCACCGGGGGACTTCCCTGAGCCGCCAGCACGGCTGGCCATCAAAAGAGGTTTTGCTCCTTCACCTTCACAGCAGCCAAGAGGAGTCACCAGAGCTGAGCTGCTCTCAGGTCTTCCTCGCACGGAGGTCCACACTCTTCCTCTGCCCGTGCACAGCCCCTTGCACTACCCTCTCCAAACTAGCAAACTCCTCTCCAGTGCAAATTAAGACATTGGCTTTCTATCAGTCAGGAAGAATGGAAGCAGAAGTGAAAAGCTGAAACAAGGCAACTTTCTAGTGTTTGGGGGTACCTGCAAACCTGCGTTGGGTTGTCATGACGTTTCCAGACTGATCACGTGCCTGCGGACAAGCCCCACTGACGCCGTGAAACACCCATCCTGTTTAACTTTCACCGCAGCTCAGCAATCTCCTCAGTCACTTCCTAAGAAAAGTTGAGTCACTGAAGAGGCAAGAAGGTTGTTTCAGCAAAGCAGGAAGAGAAAAGCTTTGATAAGATAAGGAGACCACATGATTAGCTTTAGTACCAACAGCAAGATTCAGAATAGTAGTTCTCTTAAATAAGGCATTTAAATATTTTTCTCCAGTGAAATACCAATTTATATGGATTACTATTTGCACAACAGCTGAGGCTTGCCCTGATGTAAAAACTGAAGCAAACATTTTTGTGTGAATATCCTCAGGTCTCTCAGTACCTACAGAATATGAACACGAAACACAAGTCAGACATCAACCTTAATTTTCCCAAGAGTGTATCACTCACAGTAACAGTCTCTGTTAAGTCTCTTAGCAGCATCACTTCGCTCTTCAGGACACTTAAGACCCTTGTAAATCCCAATTAGAATCAGATGACACTACCTTAGTGGAGGTGAAAAACAAAACATGGTGGTACCCAAAGAGCTCTGTTTTCATGACTCTACAGTATTGCACAATAAAGTTCTTTGGTATCATTACAACTTCACAGGAGGATAACTGCACTTGATTTCTGAATCGTAGTTTCATCTGGGTGGCCAGGAACTGTCCAGCAGAGGCCACATATGAAAAGAGCTGTATATTCGACACAAGATGCAGCTATTATACCTGCAACCCAAAGCACAAGCAGTTCCCAGGCAGCAGGAGAGAGGATGATAGAGGATCAATGCCCTTTTTTTTGTCTAAGGTTCGCTGATTACTACTTCTAGTCCTGTCTCATAAGAGTGAAATCCAAAACCCTGAGATTAGTGTGAACAAGTCCAAAACATCGACAGTCCAGTGCTCTCCGAGGGGTCACCCTGACTCTTCAAGTTGCTTCTTTATAAACTAGAAGTGAAAAAACAGGATTGCCAGGAGCAGGGGAAGGATTCCTACAGGAGACAAACAAGAAACTTCAGTCTTCACTCTAAACACATTTGTTTACTTTTTGCTTCCCCACTCCCAGACAGACAGTACCTTTAGCATTTTCTCCTGTTTTCAAAGGATGATGATAAAGCAGCAAAAATATAAATATGACAAGTGTGGAAAGCTCATAGGCCTATTCCAGGCAGAATGTTCATAGTTTGTTATGAGACAATAACTTAAAATGGGGCAGGCAGTGTGGTTAAGAGTGACTTCAGAGAACACCATGATGCCATCAACGCGATAATGCAGCCAACACTTTTCTGCTGCTTCAGCCAAGGGGCTGTTTTGAGCAAGAGAGAAGGCACAGGCAGCTGGGAGAACAGTCACTCACACTGCTATGGGTGGCATTTACTGACATTACGATACACATTTAGTACGAGCACTGGACAGCATGACCGACCAGTCATGCATCACCCATGCACAAGATTCAGGAGTTTTTACTACTCACCAGCAACGATCTTGTTAGCTGTACCTGTAAAAGAAGGGACCAAAAAGTGAAACGGAACACCCACTAAGCACATGCAGGCTGTTTCAGGAACTTCTGAAGGCTTATTCTTTAACTAAATATCTCATTTGAGGATGTGCAAAGGAAGCAAAAGCGTAGGTTTTCTGACAAAGAAGAGGAGACTGCCAGATAGACAGAGGAGACAGTCACCTTTGCATTCAGGAGTAGGCTTGCTCCAGACTCCACGAGATTCATCTTCCACTGTACAGTGAATAGAGGCTTGTCCAACAAGGGTGAAGCCATCTTTACATTCATAGTCCACAACAGAGCCATGAGGAAAGTTGCCTTCCGCTTTGCCGTTGTGTATTCCATTGTCAATCATCGGTGGCGGTCCACAGGAAATATTGAGGGGCTCTCCTACAGGAGGAACATCACCAAGGGTGCCTGAGCACCTTCCTAACTGAAAAGGTAGGTCAGGGGTGTGGGAAGAAGATACAGCTAACTGGAACACATCTAGAAACACCTGAAAATACTTTTAGCTTTCTTTCTTTATACTGGTCCTCAACTACTGCTTATGAGCCACAACTCCAAGATAGCTCTCCATGAAATTAGCCACTGAAGCACCTAATCAGACTGCTCTGCATTGCTCTTCTCCGTCTCCCTCCAGTTTGTCAGCATGACTTTTGAACTGCACTGAATATTCCAGCTCACAGCACAAGCTAGTATTGAAATTTGAATTTTACAGCAGCTTCAAGCACAAGTAAGACCAGACCAAGCTCCCCAGCCATACAGGTATACCACAAAAGCTCCAACTGTTATCTTTGTAGCTCTGGGCACAGTTCCTCTTACTTTCACATGTTGGAAATGACGTATTCCAGCCAACTCCACTTCCTGAAATTTCACACGTGGCAGAAGATGGCCCGTTTAATTTAAACCTAAAGAAAAAGAGAAAGTTTTATAATTTTCGGAAAACAATCCAGAAAGGGTTCTTTGTCCTCTCAACCACCACTGCATGGATACGAGAACAGAAGTTGCTCCTGCTGTGAAACGGTGTCTGGACACACCAAAAGCTATCGTAAACCAGCAAATAAGGGCTGCTCTGCCCTGCCCAACAGGGGAGGGTATAAACTTCCAGAAGCTTTAGCAAGGGGGGGACCTCACCAGGATCTCAGCAAGAGGCACAAGATTAACTCCCAGTCTAGGAGACAGCGAACCACTGTCTCCTTTTCTTGGTAAAGGATTGAAGTGCTTTCGCTTAAACCCCCAGACCTGGAACAGTTTCCCAGGCTTCTGTCAAACATTGTCTCAGAGTGCTGGTGACCCAGCATAGCTCAGTGTGGGAATAAGGTTGTTTAATGGGAAAATCGCCAGAGGGCAGCGAGTGGCCAGAAGTGTGGGAAACAACAGGCTCAGCAGGACTGATAAGAAGAAGCTCACACGGAGTAAACAACTTTGAGGAAGTGAGAGACTGGCATGGCAGACAATGATTGGATAAAGACCACCTTCGTACCTGAGTGGTCGGAAAACCCTGGATGCATGAACCTGGCAGACTAGGATTGGTAGAGCAAGTACGTGGCGGACGTGTGTAGCGCGCGCAAGTATAAAACCCTGACCTTGCTGATAATAAACGGGGCTGTCTGACCATCTGACCTCCTTGCCGCTAGCCCCCCCTGCTCCTCAATTGCCGCCACAGCTCAGAAAAGCTGTATCCCACCCTTGCGCTGAAGTGATTCGTTATATTCCCAATCACGCACAAATTGCCACACTTGCTGGTCTCCCTGGGGACAGAACATGGTTTTACTGGGCGCTTCTACTGGGACCTGGTGGGTGGATGTTCTGCCTGTCCGTGAGGCATGTCCTGATCACCACTCCCGGACTTCAGCTTCAGTCCCTTTTAAGTAGTGATCCACTCACCCAGCATTACAGGTGAACGTCACCGTTGTTTCATACTCAAAATTGTCTCCTAATACTTTCCCATCCTTTATTTGGGGAGTAGAACATTGCTGTCCTAGAGGAAAAGAAATCGGCATGGGAATTACTTCATTTGTCTTTGAAGAATGATGCCAAGTGATAGCTCTTAACCAGACTGACATGATCGAGACCAAGACCGGCACCTGTGCCAAAACCCCGCGGCCCTGAGACGCCTGGGGAGGACTCTGCCCCACTTGCCAGCAGAGGAGCCCACGCTGCAGTCTGGCAAGCAACAACGCAGAAAGGGCAGCAACCGGTACCAGGCACTGCACGTCTCGTGCTCAGCACAGTGCATGCCTGTAAAAGGCAGGTTCTTAAACCAATAAACGAGAGGGCTAGAGCTAAATAAGACTGCTAACGCAAAGCAAATATGCAGCACACAATATATGAGAGGATATGCCACTCCATCAGGCTTGAATTTCTGCAATACTTCAGGAGCTTTCCCAATACCTGTATGAGGTGTCCTCCTAAGAGCAATTTTGTCTGTATTACCAAGAAGGGTCTGAAGTTTTTGCAGACTTTTGTTAGAACTGTACTAATGTGATACGTGTTAGTTGACAGTAGTTTTACTATTAGTCAATCAGTCTTATTGTGGCAATATTACATGTCATTAGTTCAATGTTTCTTGTTAACTGTGATTACAATCTAAGCTTGTTTTATTGCAGCAGTTATGCTCTGAAAGTCGAGTGAGAAAGGCTATGAACAGGAACCAGCACCAATACCTCTGACTGTCCTCAGAACATGCCTTGCTAAAAATAATGAGAAAGAACTGATCTGCAGTTACACTCAACTGTAGGTGCATCTTGAGGATCACTTAGTATGAACACATGAGCAAATTCATCTGAGGTATGGGGACTTGGAGGCAAAACTAAGCTGTTCTTTAGTTTGTTCAAAAAACAAAGCACTTGATCTACACACACGTGATAAATGTGTGCTTAAAGGCAAGCAGAACTTGTTCTAACTTTATCAAGTACACCAAAATGCTAGATTTACCCCCATGCACTTTAAAGAGTTCAGGTTCCAAGAGTTCCTGTTCCAAGCTTCTAGGTGTGCCAGCACAGAGATTGGCATGAACAGAATTTCAGAGTCAGTAACACCTTGAGCGTGTAAAGGCCACTGGCAGAGTCAGTCAAGACAGGGCAGGAACAGGGATACTCACGTGTACAGAACTTGGAGTTTGCAGACCAAGTTGCATTTGTCAGACAAGTAACGACAGGAGACTTTCCAGTTGCCACAGCGTAACCTGGTTTACACGTGTAAGTCAGCTGAGTTCCAACAACATACTGGCTGCTCACAGTGCCTGTTAATCCGGCAAAAGTGAAGCTTGGAGGAGGACCACAGTAACCTAGCAATGGGAGGCAAAGGCAAAGGTAGGTGCAGAATACCCAGAGGGTCTCCAATAACGGTAAGCTGATTGTTTGGGAACGCACATCCTTTTAAACGTTTTGGTTGTCACTGTCCTGGATCCAGTTTGCATTTAGCGAACAACATGCATTACAGCTTGCATAACTGGAGCCAAGATGCATATTGAGCAGCACCTCTGCTTCCGAGAAGCTACTTCGCTTAACATCAGCCCAGGTTGAAGCACCTGGATTCAGCTGAGCCCACAGGTCTGCAACAGGTTGAAGCACCTGGATTCAGCTGAGCCCACAGGTCTGCAAACTGGGGTGAAGCAACAGCGTCAGGTATAGGAAGGCCCACCTCTCCTTCCAGTACACTTTTGGTCATTTGCAGTTCACAAAATCTTCATGCCTAAATACATTAGTGCCCTGGGCTTCACCACAAGGACTCTTAACCCAGCACAGCCACCCGGGCATTCAACACACGGCTACAACTGCAGAGGGTTTGGATCTCAGCTACTGAACGGCTTCTATGCTTGTACTTACCTGGGTCACAGAGTGGCGGGGGTGGCTGCCACGTGCTGTCGGCTTCACAAATAATGATACTGCTCCCGTTCATAAGGTAACCAGCTTTACACTGAAAAGTGACTGCGTTTTTATAGGTGTACACAGGGCCAAAACCAGACACCTTCTCCCCGTTTTTCACTTCTGGATTTTGACATCTGACCACTGGAAACAAATCAAGACAAGAAGAGGATTTGTTATAGGAGGGAAAGGGTCAGCAGTGCGGCATTATGTGAGAAGCGGTCTTAGCAAAACTGCCTCTACAAGAGGCTCCACAGCTTTTGAGAATTGGAACTTTCTGAATAACTAAATCATTTTCATTTACATTTGCTACAATATGAAGGAAAAATAAGTGTGGTTGATGCTACAGGGACTGTGCTGCCCAGGTGTAGCACAATCTTCTGCAATGCAATGCTGTCTATTCTAGATCAATCTAGATTATAGAAGTGACTTTCCATGGGCAGAGGAATCAGTTAAACCAAGCCCTGTCTGACCACAACTTGGGAAATCACCACATTAAGCTCTTGGAAGATTAACTTCTCATGGTTGTCAATCCATCTGGAAAGTAGAGTTTCACATGAAAGAGGCAAGAGAAATGAAATCAAAAGAAAACGGACGGAAAGAAAATGTTTACCTTTGCATTCAGGGGCTGGACCACTCCATTTTCCATTCAATTTATCATCTGATGTACAGTAAATCGTGGACTCTCCGATGAGAGTAAAGTTTTGGTGACAGCTGTAAGTAACAGTGGAGCCAAAGGTAAAGCTTCCCTCATTAGCAGTGAATTGCCCATTTGCAATTGGAGGAGGGGGCTCACAGGGAATAACTGCGGGGAAAAACAGCAGAAAACATGTACTGATATTTCCATTAAAATACAAACCCAAAATCTCTGTCTCCCAAAAAAGTATTAATAAAAGCCAAAGAAAAATCAGGGAACAAGTCCAAAAGCAACCCTTTCAAATTGAAAGTTTCGAATGCTCCTTCAAATTCTGAATGTTTTCCAGTTTTTGAAATGGGTGAATGGTGTAACTGCAAACAGCACCCTTTCCCCGATGAGAAATGCAACACAAGCAGTGTAGCTTGCAGAACAAGGAAAGGGAATCAACCTGCTTTCCCCAAACTCCCAGCTGCGGAGGAGCAGCCTCAAGGAAGAGATGAGCACAAAGCAGCCTCTTACTTTCACAGTGTGGAATCTTACTCCAGACAACGTCAGTGCCATCAAGGATACACTGTGCAGTTGCATTCCCAATGAGTCGGTACCTAAGGAAAGAAAGGGTTGAATCTCTTTAAAAAGGAAAAGAATGAGAAAGGTTGGGAAATTCAAAAAGTTTTACCATTTCTAATGGCTCTGACCCTCCTCTCCTGCCCGTTTTCCAAGGAAACTGCTCCAAAGCTCTGAGTATCGCGCTCCCGCAGGTGCGGTCCCCTGGCCTGAGCTCTATGGACCAGCCCGGGATCAGGGCAGACACTCACCCTTCGTTGCAGCTGAAGTGAATTATCCCCCCAAAGAGGAAATCGGCGTTTTCATCAATTTTGCCGTTCGGTATTTCTGGTGCACCGCACGATTTTCCTGCGGGACAAGCGACCAGCATTAGCTGCATTTCAGGCCGTTAGGATGAAGCGCAGGTCACACCACCCTTCAGCGTTATTACGGACCTGTCTTTCCTCGCTAGCAAGGCCCAACGCTTTTAGAAAAGTTTAAGATCCACATTAAACTCTGAGGAACTGGAAGTTACATACAGTGAAGGGCAATAAAGCGGCACAGATTTACAGGCATTTACACACTTAGTGAGACCCAGAGACCTCAGCACAGAGGCCCCTTCCCACGGCGAAGGGAGGGCAGAGACCCCCTCCACCTGCCCATTGCCATGCGGTGCCAGACGCCCTTTCCCCGTCCCACTTTGCTTTGGCCCGAACACGCGGCCGCTCTCACTCTACCGCAGCACTTTGCGTCACTGCATGGTAATTAAAGGAAATCAAAGGGCCCCACGGCGCGCTACGCCTGGCTGGGTTGGGACACGGCTGCGGGGACACCCGGGGGCCCGGCCAAGGACGCACTGATGCAGAAGTCGCTGTCCCAGGACCACGTGGAGCTCCCGCACACGGCGTAGGGGGCCTTGCCGCTGGCCCGCGCGTACCCGGGCCGGCACTTGTACTGCACCCGCGCGCCGGCGCTGTAGGAGACGTTCGTGGGCCCGGCTGGCTCCGCAAAGTGGAGCCTCGGGGGCGGCCCGCAGTCACCTGCGGAGTCACCTGCGGAGTCACCTGCGGAGCCAAGGGACGTTGGTCTCTATCCTTCCCCACACGGCCTCGTCCCCGCGCCCAGGTGTCACCAGCTGCGGTGTCCCAGCTTGAGCCCCTTTCCCTGACGGTCTCAGCGCCATCCCCAAATCCCTTCCTCTGGTATTCCCAGCTACAGAACCTTCCCCATGTTCCCTTCATTCTCACCCCATTTCCCTGGCCCTTTACTTGTTCCCCACTTTATCCTTTTCCCCTTCCACTTGCATCTCCATCTCCATCGCCTTCCCCTTCCAGTCCCGTCCCCGTCC
>VZSV01000143.1:1670381-1707749 GCA_013398735.1 Nothocercus julius
GCGGGCCCAGCTGCCCCCTAGCCCCGTGCCACCCCCCGCCTCCTGCCAGCGCATCCCATCAACAGCAGCCCAGGGGAGCGTCTTTGGAGCCCGGAGAGAGCCCGTGCGGAACGGCCGCCGCGCAGGGCGGAAGCCTTAAGCGAAGCGAGAGGCGCGGGAGCAGCTCTGGCGCGGACAGGGGAGGTATTTACGGGCGCAGAGCTCGGGCAGCTCCGACCAGCGAGGCCCGGGCAGGCACTCCGTGGTGTCCGCGCGCCCGGGCAGCCGCAGGGCGCCCTCGAGGCACCTGTACGTGACCTTGGATCCAACCGGGAAGCTGCCGGTGGGGCTGGCGCCGACCGGCTCCGCGTGGGTCATGGGGGGCGGAGGGCCACAGTCACCTGCGGGACCCGAGAAGCTCTTTGGGTGCTGCCTCCCCCCAGCCGCCTTGGGTGCCAACGGAGCAGCCCCCGGACAGGCCACATCCCTGGGAGCACCAAGAAAGGCACCCGGAGGCTCCCCAGGCAGCTCTCGCATCCGTCCTGCACGTCCCTACTCACCGCCAGCAGCGGGAAGGTGCAAGAGCCCCAGCAGCCCCAGGAGCAGCGCGGGGCGGCAGGACCCCGGCATCACCCAGCCCGGGCATCCCCGTTCTCGTGGCTTCATCGCAGCCTCTTCCTTGCTGGCTTCGGGGGTATCCGCGAGGCTGGAGGATTCACAGGGCTGGACAGACTCTGCAGAGCTCCGGAGCCAGCAGGAACCTCCCCGAACACACACGGAATCAATGAGCTCCTGGCAGCGACACGGCAGCGGGGCCGGCCGGGCCGAGGGGGGAACTGCCGCAGCCGCGGCCCATGTCCCTGGTCCCCCACGTGGAGAGGACACAGCCCATCCATTGAGTCAACCCCCTTTTTGGACCCGAGAGCAGCAGCAGTGCCGAGGAGCAGGGATTTACTAAAAACAGAGACGAGCAGCAGGGCAAGGCCCCGGCTGCAGCCGGGCTGGCCCGGGCGCACTCGGCCTCGCTGGCAGGTAGCGCAGCCAGGGCTTCTGGAATCCAGCATGACCTAAATAAAACTAAAAAGGGGCCACCCTTGGTCTGCTTTTTCCCCTAACTGCCTGACTCATCATTAAGGATGGGCGCGAGGGAGCACATCTGCACACTGACTAACAGGCTGAAACGTCCCCGCTGACGGCAGCCCTGGGCGAGTCGCCCCGGGCACGCAGCAGGTTGCACCACCCGCAGTGCCCGGTGCTGCGGGCGGCTCGTGGCGCGCGGGGACGTGAGACACTTCCTGCTCAAAACGGCCAGCGCAAACAGCACGGGAGGAAACCAGCACCGTCCCGCAGAGCGGCTCTCGCAGCCGCGTGCCCTCACAAGGCCGTCACCTCTCAACCCAGACGAACACTCGGGCACATTGCAAATCCTCCCAGTCTGCAGCCGACACGACGAGACCCTCACGATTGCACCTTGATCTTTATTGTCACCGGCCTGGGAATAACCACTGCTCCACCACTGGGGCGTCTGCTCATCGGACAGCAGGAAAAATCCGAGCTGTGCCATTTTCTGCACTTCGACTTACACGATCTGCTCTCAGCATTTGCTTGCAGGCACAGGGAAATGGGGGCAAGATCAGCACAGGTACCTGCCAAGCACAGCGCTGGAATGGAAGAGGCTGTTGCCTCTTTTACATCTAAAGATAAGAGGATAGGCTTTACAAATCTTTAAAATGCAATGCTTTTATGTAATTATCCTTAAATGGATTAGTAGAAAGCATAGTTAAATAGTTAATTCATTCCTTTTTCTGAGTAGATAAAACATATCAATGTTACGGTACGCTGAATAGAAGTTATCTTGCTCAGGAGGGCAAGAGAAGAGGAGGGTGAGACACATTATAAACCACCAAAGTTGCATCAGAAACCTGTACCAGCTCAAAACTTGTGTTCACATAGTCTCTTCTTCAGTCCAGTTTCTTCTGCCTTGACAAAGTTTATTCAGTGGAAAAAGAAGCTCATTTTAACTTCTTACTATGATTCCTAAAACATAATGTCAAACAGCAAGTTTATTAAGTAGGGAATCAAGCTGGACATTTGGAAGAAAAGAACCCCCCTCTGCTCTAGCTCTATAGTATCCAGCATGACAAAAAGTGATTTTGCATAAACTGGTTAATATTTCTCTGGCTACAGCCGCATAAGCGCATACTATGAAGGCACTAAGAGCCTTCTTATAGACAGGTATTGTGACTATATGAACTGCATTCACAGGAAAGGTGATTTGTTATAGCCCATGCCACAGGACTCGCTCATTCATGGAAAGCTTTCTAGTTCTACCTTTAGTTTTTGAATCTCCAGAAACAGTTTTTGCATTTCCAGAAGCATTTTCAGTTCTGCTATAGGCATGCCACAATCAAAAGCTGTTTTAACATCATCAATCTCTTCACATACAGTAGCATCATTTTCTTTTTTCTGTTAAAAGATAAAACACAACAAAACCAGGAAAAAGGCATGTATAATTGCACTAGAGTGGATAGAGATCCACACATCTGCAGATCCAAGTCTGAGCTTTTATATCTTGTTTGCTATACAGCTGCCTAATGCAGTCTGGGTTCCCTGTGGTTGAAATGAAGCAGAAGCTTTTTTTCTTTTGCATATTAGAAATCAGGCAGATTTCTTACAGAAGCTCAGCCAGACTAGGATACTCACACACTTGGGCAGCTGTGTCCAGGTGCCATCACGTAAGCATGTGACTGTCCAAGAGTCTGCCAAAGACATGTCCCCATCACCTGAGAAGTGGTGGCCGTGAAGGCATTCGAAGGTAAGAGTTGCATTTGTTCTGTACCACAATTTACCATCCCAAGTACCGACCAACTTTCCATTTTTCACTTGTGGTTTTGGACACAGAACTGAAAGGAAAGCACAACAGAAGGCAAATGGGCAAGAGAAAGGTGATCAGTTGGGAAAATAAAGTCACTGCTGGTACCCACCTGGCTGACAGGTTGGCAGGGGCGGATGCCAGGCACTGTCACCCCCGCACTGACTCTTGCTACTGCCCTGGAGCACGTAGCCTTCGTCGCAGGAAAAGCCCACGGCCGCCCCGTAGGGGAACGTGTGCCGTGGAGAGGTCATCCCTCCATGAGCGATCACCGGCTTTGGACAGCGAACCACTGAGGGGAGAGGAGAGAGGTGAATTTTGGTTGCCAGCCTTGCTCCAGGGACAGTGGTGACTGCAGACCATCAGACTAGGTGCCGCTTGGTAACTCTTCCTCACCACTTTCAATCTATAAGAACCAGAGCCTCCAGTTTCCGTACGGGTCATTCTCCAATCTAGAGCTGTCATGACTGCAGGAGACAGCAAGACTTCCAGGTAGCCCTGCTCACTAATACCCCTGCTGTACTTAGACCTAATCTTGTCCCTAGGTCTGAGCTTGAATCTGACCTCGTACGAGGGAAGCGAATCACCTTTGCACTCCGGGGCTGGTCCGCTCCACGTCAGGTTCTCCCCGTCGATGGATGTGCAGTAAAGGGAGGACTCCCCAACGAGGGACAATCCGTCTGCACAGCTGTACGTTACTTCGTATCCATAGGGGAAGTGCTGCAATCTCAAGCCAGAGTGCTGCCCGCTGCTGATTTTTGGAGGTGGGCCACAAACTACAAGTGAAAAGTGAGTCAGTTAAGATCTCATTCAATTGAGCACACAGAAATTTATGGAGGTTACAGGAGAAACCATTGCTGATGTTTACACACAGGCAGATTCTCTTCAAAGTCTTCTTTGATTCTTGGCAGGTTTGGCCTGCACTCTGCTAAGATTACTCGACTTTTCCAAGTGTCAGCAAAGCTCACCCCGCTCACACTCACCCCTGTCGCAGTGCGGAACTGGAGGTCGCCACATCCCATCAGACCAACACTGAATCTTCCGAGTGCCTTTGAGCACGTAGCCAGGATCACACCGAAATTCCGCAGTGTCCCCAAAGGCGTACACAGCTTGCCTGGGGCTGATCTCTCTCCCATGGTTAATAGTTGGGTTTGGACAGCGAATCTCTGAGGAACACCAGCATAAAAGGAACTTAAATGGTTTATGCCATAACAACGGACACTCACACCAGTAATGTTTTCCGTAGTGGTGATTTGTAAATGAAGAGAACGTGTCAGGTTGCTTATTAACACTGTCAGACATCTCTAACCAGACCTGGCACAGTAAGATGTTGTAATTACGTGATAGCAAGTATTTGCCTTGGGAAGCAAAATGGTCCGAGCCCTGTGACTAGCCAGAGATCAGTGAAGGGACTATACATTACTAGATGCATCACTGCATCATTGTTTAAACAGCTAAATTAGCATGAGTTTCAGATATTTCTTTTCTGTCATTCTACCTTTTCAACAGCAAAATTATTATTACTGCGAATGCAAACACTGCTAAATAAAGTCCTTATTGGCAAAGCAGCACTGGTGTGTATTTTGGAAACATCTAATATGCTATTCTACATCATTAAACTAATGCTTTCCTAGCAAAGAAAATGGAATACTTACCCTGGCAAAGCTTTGGAATTTTGGACCAGGTGAAATTTTTAAGACAAGTACTTTCTGGAGACACTTCGGGCAGCAAAGTGTATCCGGATTTGCAGAAGTAGGTTACGGTGCTGCCTACCAGCAAGTCCCACTGAGGGTTCTGGTTTGCGTGCTCAACTTTGGGAGGGAAGGGGCAGCGACCTGGGTGCCGAGCAAAGGACATAAACGGCTGAAAATGCGCTCCCCACAGACCCACGAGGATGAAGCTCAAGCCCTGCCTTTGCTGAAACTCAGAGTAACCCTCTCACGCAACTGCAAGGATGTGAGACCCAGGAGGAAGCAACGGAGAGTAGTGACCCTCAGCACTGCTGTGGAATATGAGGGAGTGACCTGCGTCTAACGGAAAACACGACGATGAAAAATGCACTGGATGATGCAATGAAATTAATGAAAGTCCTTGCAACACTTCTCATCCTGTAGCAGATGTATCCTGTAGCAATTTTCCCTTTGAAGCTTTCCCTCAGCTCATTTGATTGACTTTTGGCTCAGAAACTGAAGGTGGAATTGGGGTGATTCACTAATGATAGCTCTGCAGGGTTACACAGAGATGGAGAAGCAGCAAGGGGAAGGGCATCACCAAATTTCCAACAGTGCAGCTAACAGCATCCAAATCTGCTAATAGCTACCCTGCCAACACTGCATGTGCTCCCCCCAACACCTTTTGACACCTTATATAATCTAGTATTGAGAGAGAAAGCACATGTCAACAACTGACAATAAAATAAAACAAATAAAATAAATAATAAAATAAAATGTGCAATTATACACAGGAGCAAAGAAAGGGAGAAGAGATTTGTGGGTACCTAGGACACAAGTGGGCTCCCTGGGATGCCATCTGCCACTGTCCTGGCACTGAATGGTGGTGGCACCCATGGGGATGTAGCCGGCATCGCATTCGACTGTGACCGAGCTCCTGTAAGTGAAGTTCTGTGCAGACTTCAGTCTTCCGTGTTCAATAACTGGGGCTGGACACTGAACCTCTGTGAATCACCAAACAAAGAGGACTTCTCATGAATACAGGTCTGGCGACTAATTGTCCCTGCACCTCTGTCAGGTAAGAGAAAACTAATCAAGTTAACAAATGCAGCAACAGAGGCAGGGAAATTGGGGATCAATAACTGTGCTTGATCCATCATCGATAGGATTTCAAAGCTGCCGTGTTTCCATTGCACACAACCAAGCACTATTTCTGCCCTTTCCTACTACTAGTTGCTCTAGTGGGTTGCAGAGCCACTCACCTGCACACTCAGGGGCAGGGTGACTCCAGTTCGCAGATACCCCATCTCCAGCTTGACAAAAAATAAGAGGCTCTCCAACAATCGTGTAGCCTCTGTCACACATGTACATCACCGATGTCCCAATAAAAAACTTCTTCCCCGTCCAGCTGTTGTGTCTCCCATGAAGAATATCCTGGGGCTGCTCACAAACTGCAACAGCAGAGAGAAAACTAAGTTAAGGGCAGGTGTCCCTGGGATTTCCCTATGTTTTAGGGTAGGGTGGGCAGTCACCAAGCCACAGCACTGCTCTGCTCAGCACATACCTGGTTCACACACGTGACTGGCAGCATCCCAGCTCCCATCATACCTGCACCGCATCAGGGCACGTATATTCCCACCTTTGATGCCATACCCAGGGTTGCACTCAATGGAAACTGTGTCTCCGTACTCATATGTGTCTTCTCCAGGCCTTGGCTTAGGTATCTGCACTCCATTGGTAATGTTTGGATTGGGACAACGAACTTCTGAGAAAAATCATAATAAAAAAGTGTAAAACATAGTGCTAACAGCTGGGGGCAGCAGATTCACCTCACACCAAAGGTGGTGGTGGGAATATTTTGCACAAGAGGGGTTTTGAAAAGGGCTGTTCTTACAGCAAGTGACAATTTCCAGGCAGAAACCACCACTCACTCCTCTTCCTACAGTCATTAGTGAGCAAATCTTGACTTCTGATGAACAGAAGCAAGCTCACAGAATGCATGGCAACTAACTTGCCAGCTCCCTCTGAGATTTCAACAGGCTACCACAGCACTTAGGCATCAGCCTTGCTCCTGATATCACTTAACGTGGTTAACTGGGTCCCCCTTAATTAAGGGATCACAGAAACTATTAACTGTCTAAATAACTCTCTCCATCTTACCACAGTCCCCATCTTGTGCCACAGACCACAAGGACGTCCTCCACCACAGACGACAAATTCTCAACTCCAGCGAAGTTAGTCAAGTCAGGGGCCAACGTACTTACTCTGGCAGAAGTTCTCAACTGGAGACCACGTGAAGTTCTCCAGGCAAACGACCCGTCCTGAGGCTATTCCCGGGATGAGCTGGTAGCCTCTGAGACAGTTATACTCAACGGCGGTCCCAGCGGGAATCAATGCCCCCACGGAGGACTTCTGGAAAGCATTGGGAATTTTGGGGGGCTCCTTGCAAGTACCTAGGGAGGGAGCTGAGAAGGAGAAAGGCACAATCAGCAGCAGTCACCGGGCCGGATTATCTGCGCAGAACAGCAACACTAGACACAGAGAAGTCAGCAACAATTTAAGTCATAGGGATACTCTGTGAACTTTACTAACCTAATTATTACATATTTGAGCAATAAGCAAAGCTGAACCAAAGAAGGAAGAAAAGGAGTAAACGAGTGATGCTCACCAAGACTCCCAGCTGGCTCCAGCAGCAGCACCACCACTCCCAGGAGCTGCCAGCTCCACCAAGGAGACATCGTCACAGCGCCAGGAGCGCTCCTGGCTGAAGGGCAGCGATAGCACTGGCGGTCCCTCCTCAAAGTGAGCGCGGCAGGGCCGAGGAGCCAACCACAAGACACAAAAGGGAAACAGCTGGAAAGAAGCTGGGGACGGGCTAGACGAGAAGCAGCCTGAAGTTCCTCCTGCCCTGGCCAGATGCGGCGGAGGTGGCCATGGCTAGTGCAGTGATGGGAAACGCTCTGCCCCTTTCCAGGGGACCAAGCAACCCAGGCAAAGGTTAATGTCTAATCAGGCAATGATTATCGAAACAGCTCCCCTCTTAACTACAAATAGGACTGAATTATTAAAAACAGGACACAACTCTTACTAGAATTGCATTTTTATTGTAATTGTGCACTGAAGTATGTGTGGTCACAAAATATAGGTTAACAGAACACTTTCCCTTTACTGGACAGCAAAGAAATAATCTAGCCCCTTCTTTACAGTTTCATTTCCAACAACTCCTCTTGGTGCAAGTGAATACACACAAAAATGAAGCAAGTGTAACTGCCAGGAGTCCCAGCAACAGCTCTGTCCTGCTTGGGAAGAAAGCCTGGCACTCTTGCTGAAAAACAAACTTTGACCATTTCTTCATTTTACCTGCTCTTAAGGTGACAGATAGTAGGACAATTAAATGTTTGTTCACAACAATGAAACTGTTACATGAACATAATGTCAATGGGCCAGATGGAATTATAGTTAAATATATGCATCTTGACTGATTGGTTATTTTTTTTCTGACTACTTATGTATTATTATGAATTACAAAGTCACTAAAAGTCTTCAGCCACTGTGATTATTCAACATGCGTCGAAGAAGACGTGCCTGTTATGATACCAGTTGCAATATTTAGCTGTTTACTCTGAGGTTTAGCTCCTTTTCAAGTTTCTGGATCTCCAGATACAACTTCCGTATTTCCAGCACAGTTTTCACTCCTTCCAGAGAAGCTCCACACTGCAGAATTTGGTTAGTTCGGAGAAACTCCTCACATATACCTTGTTGAATAGGCATTTCCTTAAAAAAGAAATCCCGTTTATCATAATTATTAGTTATATTTTAATAATTATAACTAAAAACTTATTTAATCACGCCAGCCCTATTGTAATGATGCAAACACATTCAAGAAGTTGGACCAGTGCTATCGCAGACTGTAAAAGGGGCAAGATACAGACAAAGCCTGGGCTGATGGTACTTACGCATTTGGGTGACGGCACCCATTTGCCATCAGCAGAGCAGGTAGTTGAAAATATTAATGTATTGCCAGCACTTTTGCAGGAGAAGGCTAGAGTTTCATTCACTTCATGTCGTGTCCTGTACGTGTGAATCACTAGGTCATCTCCCACTGGTACATGGCACTGAACTGAGAGGAAAATGTATACGAAAAAATAGTATAATTTGCAGAAGAAGAGGAGGAGAAAGCACTGTGAATTTCCCTTACTGTAAGTAAGGCAAAAAAGCAGCCATCCCTTGACCTGCTCTAGCCAACAGGACCAGTCAACCCCAGGTTTGGACCCACCTGGCTGACAGGTTGGCAGGGGCGGATGCCAGGCACTGTCACCCCCGCACTGACTCTTGCTACTGCCCTGGAGCACGTAGCCTTCGTCGCAGGAAAAGCCCACGGCCGCCCCGTAGGGGAACGTGTGCCGTGGAGAGGTCATCCCTCCATGAGCGATCACCGGCTTTGGACAGCGAACCACTGAGGGGAGAGGAGAGAGGTGAATTTTGGTTGCCAGCCTTGCTCCAGGGACAGTGGTGACTGCAGACCATCAGACTAGGTGCCGCTTGGTAACTCTTCCTCACCACTTTCCAGGTCAGTTTTATATTCAAACAGCAGAACACACCCTGAGATCCTCATCACAGCTCCTGAAGAAGCACTTGCCCGTCCCGGGGGCCAATGACCTCCACACAGGAGCTATATCATTATCCAGCAGCTTTGGGAAGGCAGATCCTGTGTCAGAACAGCAAAAAAGCTGCTCTGCTAAGACCTAATCTTGCTCCTAGGTCTGAGCTTGAATCCAACCTCGTACGAGGGAAGTGAATCACCTTTGCACTCCGGGGCAGGTCCGCTCCACATCAGGTTCTCCCCGTCGATGGACGTGCAGTAGATGGAGGACTCCCCAACGAGGGACAATCCCTCTGCACAGCTGTACGTTACTTTGGATCCATAGAGGAAGTGCTCACTTCTCAAGTCAGAGTGCCTCCCATTCTTGATTTTTGGAGGTGGCCCGCAGACTAAGAAAACAAAGAAAAAAAGGAAAAGGAGGGAAGGGAAGAAAAGGGGAGAAAAAGGGAGAAAAAGGGAGGGGGAAACAAAACCATGATTATCATATTCAAGTGAGAACCTGAGTTGGTTCTTGCATATTGGTGAAGTATAATTCACACAATTAACCTTGTATTTGAACTGAGGTCAATTCACATTGAGTTCTTGCCCAGCCACTTGTGGAGTCATGACCCAACGTAGCCTCTTAAATCAGCTTAATGCTTTCACCACTTGCACAGCTCTGACCTGGATTACAGCTCCAGGAGAAGATACATAAATAATAAGTTTAAGCTCATAAGCCAGTGACCTTCCCCTTACCCAGAAGTAGATGCTGAAGGTAGGTTGCCTACTTGCTACTGCTTTTAAACAGCCACATGCTTCCCAGCAATGCTGCTGCTCCACACATACCTTTCTCACAAAAGGGTAGTTGAGGAGCCCAGCTCTTGTCAGTCTGGCACTCAATGGAGGCCTGGCCTATGAGGACATAGCCAGAATCGCACGTTAGCGTCACTTGGGTCCGAGGGGTGTAGACCTCTCTACTCTTATAATCTGCTCTTCCATGATCAATGACTGGTTCTGGACAATGAAGTTCTACAAACACAAGACAAAGACTGCATGAATTTTGAAAGAATTCCAGTGGAGTTACTTCTCTTATACAAGACAAAGTTATCAAGAACATCTGAACCCAGACAAAAAGGTGGATATCGTCTAAATGCTATTCCAGGCCTCAACATTTATTTTGTACCTTTAAAGGACTTTCTGCTCCTACACTAAAGTCTTCCTAAGGCTGTTGCTGAAGGTACATGCTATAGGGAACACTCTGTGGGCAGCCCATCTCACCCTGCTCACGCTGCATGTTGCTAAGGGCACTCAATGCCAATCCCCATTACTTTCCCAGATGACCACAGCCATTGGTTTCTCACCAAACTGGATTCATGAGATTACTGAGAACAAGACAGGCAATGTTAGGGACAGGACAAGGTAGTATCCAAGGTAAGTAAAGCTTTCTGAGTCATTTTAGACATCTCCTAAGCCCCTGCAAGCTACCAAAACTCCTCTCACTTCCCAAACACTGAATCAGATTTGCATGCATTTTTCTGCTAAAAGGAATGGACAATTACACTGTACAGAGAGAACCAAACTTCTGCAGCCAAAAATAAGCAGTTACTAAGTCAATATGCTTCACCAGCTCTACCCACCTGGCATGCACTGAGGTACTTCAGGATTCCACGCACCACTCATCGTGCACTCAAGCACAACTTCATTGACATGATCTTTGAAAGTGTAGCCATCGTTACATGTAATTCGAACACTGTCTCCATACTCATAATTATTTTTCTTAAATCTCCATGCATGCATATGCTTTCCATATTTGACATCCGGTGCTGGACAACGAACTCCTGAGAAATAAGAAATATTAGCTGCAGTCTGAAATTACGGCAAAGATACCTGGATGACAGCAGATTCATTTGACATGAAAGAATGAATGCTTCCTAAGACAGAGGCCATTTCCAGACATTCCAGAATTTACCAGTGTGGAGATGCAGGGATCCAGGTAGATCGTAAGTCAAGCTGCCTTGTTATTCCTGGCATCTACAAGAGGCCCCGTGTCCATCTTCCCCTGGCAGCAGGATTGCTCACAAATTCTGCACAGTACTAAGAAACTCTGCTGAAGCCTGTCCGAGCAAAGTCCACCCCAACATCTCCCTGACACTGCTGCACGTTGGGGTGTTCGCAAGAGCCTCTGTAATGACGAGCTTACCTCAGACGGAACAAAGGGTCCTGGACAGGGCAATGACTGTTTTTCCACAGATTAGAGGGATTAGAAAGCATAGCTGGTAAGTAAAGCAGAGAAAACACTGAGGCCAGGGATTAAACTGATGCAGAATTCAACAGTCACAGCAATGACCAGAAACATGTTAACTTGGGTACTGGAGCAGTCTAGGCGCATCTGCTAGGAACTGAATAAATTGGGTAATCCCAGTACTCCTCACATTCACCCTTGCCTCTTTCCCCAACTCCACAATATGCACAGCAGCAAACTATGTAAAGTTTCTTTATTTGGTGATAGTTTTCCAAATTGCAAGGATAGTTAAGTCAAAGGATTATAAACTTACTTTCACAAGAATGTGAAACTTCAGTCCATGTCAAATCTGGTAGACATTCAATATGCCATGTGTTTTCTCCAGGGCTGTACTCATGGCCCACATTACACTCATATGTAATTACAGTCTTAACAGGAAATAAATTGCCAACGACGTGTCTTTTAACAGCATTAGATATATCAGGAGGGTCATCACAGCTACCTAGGAATAATAAAAAAGAAAATTAAGGTCTTAAGGAAATTTTAGACTAAATAATTTACACTATTACGTTAAAGTAATAACTTGTAGTGCATACTACTTGAAGCTCTGTCCTCATGGGTCATTTCATATTTAAAACATTAAATATAGAAAGATTAATTTTATCTCTTTGAATTCCACTAAAAAACCCTCACCAGATTGACCAGGACAAGGCTTTACTCTATATGGCCTGACGAATTCCTAAAATTATTTTTCCTCCAGAGCACTGCCAGAACACATGAAATCAAAAGTCATTTCTGCGCAATGGAGAGTGTTCAAAAAATCCAGTAAATGAGATTTTGGAGCCATTGCTTTCATAAACTAACACTTCCTCAAATCAGTGGGAATTTAACAGAAGCAAAGTTTCTGGAAAAGACAGAGCAGGACTCATTCCACAGCACTTACTTTGTTGACAAACTGGCAGGGGAGGCTCCCAAACGCTGTTTTCTGTGCATGTTGATGTATCGCTGCCATTCATGGTATAACGGAAGTTACAGTCAAACATGACGGTGTCTTTGTACGTGTACTCCGGTCTATAACTGCTCAACACAATTCCATTGTCAATACTTGGTCGCTCACAGCGAACCACTGGATCAGGGAAAAACATGAATTAGGAAATCAGTAGTTATACATAAGATGAGAGATTAAAATATTGAAGATAATCCTATAACCTAAGATATGATCACCAAAAAGGAGGAAAAGGCACAGCACAAGGTATCAAATCATAACGGCATTTTTGAACTGTTCCTTGCTCTATATTGTAGTTTTTATTTTGTGCATTTTATTAAGGCATAGCATAAAAAGAACAAAACAAAGGCAGCAGGTATGACACCAGTTTTCTGAATTCCTCACAGGCCCTATATTTTACACTCGCTGGCAGGCAGATTCACTGGTCTTCTGTGAACCCAAATGAAGTATTGCTCGGGCTTCCCTTGCTGACTTAGCAGCCACGAGCAATTTACTTCCATGGCAATGGGAGCTCCCTTATGAGAGGCTATAGTTCTTATTATCACTGCTAAACTCAGGGGAGCCTCCTCTCCAAGGGGTGACTGCAGGAACACAATGGAGAGATACAACTCAGAAGAAAACAGCTTTAGGAGACTGGTGATTAGACAACCAGCTAAACAGCTAAGGCTGGTGTTGCTGCCTTGTGCCAATGGGTCTACAAGCGTGTGCTGTCATGTGAAGCCCAGGGAGAAGTCACCTTTGCACTCAGGGGCAGGTTTGCTCCAGACCCCGTTCAGGTCATCTGTGGTCGTACAGTGAATAGAGGCATCTCCGATCAGCGAGAAGGGCGTCTCTCCTCTTCTGACAGTGTCACAGTGATAAGTGACAGTTGTTCCGTAACTGAACTCTCCTCTGATGGTTCCGCTATACCCTCCATTAGCAATATCTGGAGGGGGTGGGCATGGTATTGCTAAAGAAGAGAGGGATGGTAAAGGAAAGGGAAGAACAAGGGAGAAAGAGAGAAGGAATTAGATCACATATAGACCTGATAAGGCAGTTGAAACATCAAGTGCCAGAATCATTAGCCACACGAAATTAAAGGCTCAGGAGAGTTGCACAAGCAGCAGAGATGACCCTGCAGTGGTGCAGTTTGGGGTTATATCTATTTTACATGCAGCTGTTCTACTCCCGCGAATGAAGTTTGCTACAGAATGATGTGGAAAAAGTTTATATATGCATACATATGCCCACAAACACACATACAGTGCACTACCAAAACTGTCAATAGGATAACATGGTTATTTCTTTATCCAGCCTCAGTAACGTTTGCACAGTACTTCAATTAAGGAACTCTACTTACGTTCACAGAATGGAATCTCCCTATCCCATGTAACCTGCCCATTTTTAATGACGCACTGAATTTTGGAATTTCCAACCAGCCGGTGCCTATATGAAATAGGAGGGGAAAAGCTACATGTCAAACTCAGTTCTATACTGTCTATATCAGTGCCATCAGTATGGCTTTATTTTTGCTATATTAGCATAATGGGAGTTTTAATAATTTTTTTTTTTCAGTAACACACTGAATTTTTGGTGAAACTATTTGTTTTTAATGAACAAGTGTTTGGTTTTAAGGAAAATTTGTTTTACCTAAAATTTTTATCTGCGATATGCTGCATTCTAATTCTGAAATATAGCTACAGACACATAACATTTATGCTGGGATGTATCATTCTTTTATCTCACATGCTTCTTGTAAAAAGAGGTAGTACTACAGGTGTCCTTGTCTTACTGGACATCAGACCCAAACAAATATCTGAAGAGTTATAGTTCTTTGTTTGTTTGTTGCATGTCCCTTTAATCTAAAGGGAGAAGACTTAAGAAAATCCGCCAGGGAAGATTTCATCTTGTTTTGGGCTTGCAGAATTAGTGAGCACAAAGATCCATAACTGGCCTATGCAGCATGTCAAAACTCTGTCCTTTTAAGCCTTTGAATGTGAAGTGGAAGACTGATAGACAATATGCTGCAAGTCAGGCACAGCATACGTGCTTGAGAGGAGAGACAGTGCTTCAAGCTCTGCTTTTACAGAAAATTAGACTAGAAATTTTCTTACAGTGACAAAAAGTTGTGCCTCTGAGTGCTCGCTGCTTACCCAGGATCACAGATGAAGGTTGCTGTTGAACCAAGACTGAATTTTTCTCCTAGAAGGATTCTGCCATTGGCTGGCTCTCGAGGATATCTGCATAACCTTGCTGGAGGACAACAGGACTGGCATTAGTTCGTATTTTATTTTCCCGAAGAAACAGTAAAATAAAATGCAGAAGAAAAACAGAATATTCCTCCTCTGTTGAGGAATAGAGGAATCTGTTATTGAAGGACCTAAAAGCTTTTTCTGAACCAAGAGTTACAGAGCGTCAGAGCAGAAGAAAATGCTTTTCAATATAGTCAGTCATCAATCAAAGGCAACCAGCATCAAAACTGGTCTTCCACCACCCCATATGATCCCTTTTGTACTGTTTAAACAAATGAGCTGACAGGATCACTAAAGAAAGAATAAAATCAAAAGTAAATCCCAAGCATACTCACGTAAACAAATGTCGTCTGGTCCTCTCCACTTACTATTTTTACAAACCAAAGTACTTTTGACACGGACATTTTTCACGTAACCTGGACGACAGACATATTCCACCTCTGAACCATCAGAAAAATTGGCAATGTGACGATAAGTTTCTTTCAGTTCTGCAGACGGGAAACGCGGCGGGAGCTCACAGTCACCTAGGAAGAGAAATATAATTTTTTTTCCCAAGGAAAAGCATTTACAACTTAGGCCTGATCTCCCATGAAGGTCCAGGAGAGGACACTTTAGTGGCTATAACTCTGGAGCTGCTGAATACAAGGAGGAGAGACTCTGATCACAGAAGTTGAGAACATTCTAGAAATGCAAAGGGAAGGAGAAAAAGTAAATGATGATTGTGAAAAGGGAATTATATGAATGTCAGGAAGAAGTTTGTGTTCAAAGAATCTTAATTTTTTTCCTGGTGGATTGCTCTATCTTCACCTTCACTTACTCTGGACAGCAACAACAAGACCAGCAGCAAGTAACAGTCTAAAGATGGTGGCCCGATACTTGTGCAACACTGACATCTTTATTCCAGCTCCCCTGCCTGAAAATCTCGCAGAAGTTATCACATTTTTCTTCCAGGCAAAATATCTGTAAAAAATGGCAGGAGATAAAGCATTGAGTTTACATTTAGGATAAACACAGTTCTTACGAACAGGTTTCATTTGTCTCCTTCCTCTAGTTATGAATTGGGTAGATGCTGCAGATGCTGTTGCAGCATAAACTGTGACAGAACCGATACGTGCCACAGAGGATCTGGTCTGCTGAGGTAGGACTGAATTTGGGTAAGGAAGATTGCCTCAAACACCACACAAACTGAAATGAAAATACAGCATAAGCAGGACTGTACATTTTGAGTAAAATTCATGATACTTAATCAGTCCCATTTTTGAGACCATAGCTTTTAATAGAATTTAAAAATAAGATACCAAAAAAAAAAAAAAAAAAACAAGAATGGAAGTTCTACTCAAAATGCAAGGTATTTTGCAGTTGGAGAGATTTTACTTCAAATCATTATATAGCTTGCCCACAGTTCTTCCCATCTGACCAGTCAAATGAATACCTACAGGGTCATTAATTTCACTGTGCCATCTGGAAAGCGTCCCCTGAAATTTAACTCATGGATAAAGCATTTTGTTTTAATAACAAATTTCTTGGAAGTTAATTCATAGTCACATGAAATCCAGCTGGAGTCAATACAGCAATACACTACGTACAGGCTGTGCGAAAAATATCTAACTAGCGAAAAATATCTAACTAGAGATACAACTACATAACATCTGTACAGTAGCTCTGCAAATCACACCAAATGGAGTCAAGCTATATAGGAGACTAAATTCCATTTCGGAAAGTGATACAAGTACAATTTGGACTAACCTGGTTCCTCTAGAGACCAATAAAAAAAAGTAATCTCTGGCCTTCAGTTATCCAGAATCCCATTTTATGAGCCTAAACCCTCTTACTGTTACATACCTACCTTGCTTTTTTCAAGCTTTGCCCAAAGATGAGTCTAATGAGAAATTAGTAACTAAAAGAAGAAAGCAGAGTTAAGCACACCTTCCTGCTACAGCATTCTCCCCATTTTCCCCCCCATCTGCCCTACACCTAGCTCTTCTTGCTGCTACTTTATTTTTCGCCTGCGAGCACTGCAGGAAGGTTCCAGTCCAGCACCTGAGAGTAACGGTGCCTGCAGCTCTCGTCGTCTTACCTGAGGGGCTACCGGCAGGACGCAGACAGAGGTCGCGTGTGTTTGGTTCCTGCAGGATAAAGTGGTGACTTCCCTCGCCCACACACCTCTACAACCAGGCTCCACAGGGCTGAAGGAGGAGTTCGGAGACGCCTACACCCTCCGCAAGGCTCAAAAAGGCTCAAACTGGACACGCTCGAGTTCTGCGGAATCGAGAATTATGACAGTGTGCCTATAAATTATTAACTCCTCCACTGAGCAAGGAAGTAGCTCGCTCAGCCTACAAAATATTAGAAAAGTGAATTCAATCCAAGCAGATGTTGAAACTGTTTGTTTTCTGAGTTGCCAATTCTTTCCTGCAATGATATGCATGTAAAACAAGCTGGAGCTTGGCTGAGTAAGTCTGTTCTTGCCTGTTCCAAAAGCGAGCAACGGTAAGGAAGGCAGTGTCGTTGTGCCCCAAGATAGACCCTGGAGGGCACTCCGTGGACCCGCTCGAGGTGGTCGTTCCACCCTGGCACAACTGCCACGAGCACAGGGCCTCCGACTCGGAAAGCCTCATGGTGAGAGTTTGCAATACGGTTTCTTCAAACAACTCTCTCTGATCCCACTAAAATGACACCAGTTGGAAGAGCCATTGGAGAACCCAGCGAAGCACAGGGTCTCAGGGAATGTCACTGAGGGCTGAACATCCAAGGCCTTGCACGGGAAGCCAGTGACACCTTCTCCCTCTTGAGCTGTACCTGAAAGCTCTTCCCAAACCTCATTCCTTCTGCTAGTTTGTCTTCCAGCCATGAGAGCTTTGTCAGAGCTCATAACCATTTACCCTTATGCTCTAAATCAAACCACACCACCCAAGCTCAAGCTTGAATTACCACCAAAAAATGACCGTAGCCTTTTGACCTCCAGGTCTTGTTTACAGGATTGCAAACTGTGTTGCTTTATGTATTGCTTTATTCTGCCAAATCTAATGGGTTCTTACAAAAAAAAAAAAAAAAAAAGTTACCTCATCCCTGTGTTTGGAGAGATATATTATCCTACTAAAATTCAGCTGAATCTAAGCCAACAAGCAATGTGATAGATGTGGTCCTCACTCCGCAAAACACCAAGCAACACGCGGCCATATTTCACACAAGTTTAGGCTTGCTCAGAACAGGCCCCACTTACTTCATAGGAGGCAGTGACCCCCATCAAATATTTTCAGGAATCCAGTTAATCTTGCACACAAGCACAGGCCCTTCTCCTTGCTTTTTTTCTTTCTTTTTTTTTTTTTCTCTCCAGATGACTCACAACAATATCTGATTTTTTTCTCTTTGTGCTGAAAAGAAAAAATAAGCAACTTCCCTATGGGTACCTTGTCTCCCAGGAGGGTTAATAACTGCATAGGGGCTGTAGCCACTGCTGTGGGCAGCAGTCTGGAACAAACCAGGGTTGGGAAACTGCTGAACAAAAACCCATCTCCTGCTTTGACAGCTGCGAAACGCTCACGAGCCCTCCTGAACACACAGCTTGCAATGGGGCAAACAAGAGACAAGACAAGGGGTTTTCACTGACCACAAACACACAAAGTTTCTACATCTTCTCTTTAGGCTGTGGCTGCTGAGTCCCTTGTTGTCTAGCAAAGGAAGGCAGTAAAGTATTTTTAAGGTCTGCAAAACTGCTGCTTTTTCACAGTCAGTGCCCTCAGCCACCTCTGGAAGGAGTTTGCCCAGCTGCCTCCAGTCCAACACAGGGGCACACACCGATCTCCCTACCCGAAGCCAATGGGAAGAACACGATTGAGGACCACAAAAGTTGGTTCCAGTTGCACGTGCTGGAAATCACAGCTGGAGATTCAAAGTGCTGGTTGCTTTTCTTGGAATGCATTTTAGAAAAAGTTTTATTTTTAGAAAAAAAAAAAGGTGTTCCTAACAGCTCCACAGGAAGCTCTAATTTGATTTCCAATAGCTCCAATTATAACACCCTTAAAGCTGATTTAGGGAAGGGGAATGGAGCAGCAGCTGCAACATATAACACCGGTCACTTCCTAACCATTGCCATAGAACTCCTGAAGTCAGACAGGTCTCTTCTCCACTACTGACCCTCTTCCTCTAAATACTTTCCATAGACACCACACATTCAAAGACAATTTCCTTACAAAGCCAGTAGACTGTACATGTTGCTATAGCACACAGTGACGGAAAATAACAGGGAAGCACGATTTTTTTAAAAACCTTTTTATTGCAAATAAAAGCTGATGAGATATTTGTGCGTAAGTGCCAAGAGTATACAACATACGCAAGACAAGTCTGCACACAACGAATTATTTAACCAACCAACCAAAAAAAAAAAAAAAAACAGAAAGCCATAAAGCAGCAAAACTCCAAGAGAACATCCATCTCACCAAATATTAAACAGAGATGCAGTTTCATAAACAGTGTTTACTACCCAGAGACAGCACAAGAGCTGGACACGCGGCAGTCGGGGCACCTGCAGCACTCTTCTCTTCCAAAACAATTTCGGGAAGCACATCCCATTTGGGACGGGAACCTCCCGGCCGCCTTCACACAGGCATCTGCTGCAAGGACTGAAAGCAACACCTCTCTCAAGGTTGTCCCCACAGTGGGACACTGGGGACAGCTGTGCTGAGCTCCTGATGCCAGTAACCGTCACAAAACAAGAGGGAAAAGGACGCGAGGACAAACTGAGAACAGTTGGGGATGACTAGATGATTGGAAGGGGAAAAGTTACAGAGAAATAGCAGCTGTAATGTCTAAATATGACACGCCAACAAGCCCTGACCTGCAGCTCCAGGAGAGCAAAGTCTGAGGGCACATCCCAACGGATGGGCACAGGCACTGCCACATCCAGCAGAGGGGAGGCGGGAGGGAAGGAAGGAGGACAGGAGGGGGTCTTCCTTTTGGTGCAGTGCTAACCACATAACACAGCTAAATACAAATCCTCACCACCCACTGGAGTGTTTGGAACAGACCCTATCTGCTTAGCAGAGGGGGACAACTCTGGTACAACTGAAAGTACAAGCCTCTTCTCTAATCTTCAAATTCATGTAAATTGTGCAATCCTTATTTATTCTGGAGTATTTGCACGAATAATGCCATGAAAGTCATGTGATTTCAAGGAACTATCTGGCACAAAACAATAGCTGGCAGGTTGCAGGCAGGGGAGACCTGTGCCCTCTCTGGCATTGCCAATCCCAATCCCAGCGTCAAGAGCATTTATTAGCCGGCCGCATCCCCGCGAGGGGACCAGGATCACTGCAGAGGACAGAGCACCACTCATTTGCCAGTGCTCTGCTCGACAGACACAATTGCACCTTTGGAAGTTAAAATAAAGAACAGAATTGTATTTAGGCTTTAACCAAAGCCCAGAGGCACAAATTCTGACTTGGCAGATGGGGCCAACGGCTCCATCCCTGGCAATAAAGCTGCTGCCCAAGCAAGTGGCTGCTGGGTAGGAATACAGGATTGAAGTCAAATCCAATATTTCTGTAGCAGAAGGGACTTTTAGCAGTGATTAAAGAATTAGGACTGCCAACACATTAGCAGCTACATTCATGAATTCTGGCATGTAAAAATATATGTTTGCTTTGTTATAAACATCAGCTCCTTAGCATTATGTATAAAGTTATTACAGCGTATTGTGTGTAAAAAACTTAGGGTATGTTTCTATTTGTCTTTCCTGCATAGAGGGAGGATTTATTGCTAGAAGCAGAAAGTCTGCTCAGGGGAGAGTTCAGACATTTAGAGGATCACTCGAGAAAGTGACAGGGAACATTACTAGGCAACAGACTATGAATCTCTTCCTTCACAATATTTTTTCCTTCCCTTTTTTCCAACTTATTCCTGAGCAAGATAAAATTTAAAACAAAGAATTGACAATGCTAACTTGGCAGGGGGAAGCAACAAACCTGCATTTCAGCAGCAAGATCATGCAGAACAAAACTAGTAAAATAAAGAGAAATCAAACTTTCTTAACCACTCTAAGTTTCAGCTCTCTACACAGCAGTTGCCTAAGACCAACATACCATTAAGTTCTTCTCTGTTACAGCATTACCAAGTTAAATACTGGGAGTGATTAAAACAATTCGGTTTGAGCTCTTGAAATTCTGCGGAAAACCTCAGGCTCCCAACGGGGCTCCTTGGCAGTAGAGGCAAGAAGAGGCTCCTCTTTGCTTTGAGCTTCCTGGTCTGCATTTTTCAAGCATACACACCTACTTTAGGCATGTCCAGCATTTGTTTACACATTTAAAACAAGCGATTTTGATCCCAGAAATTCGGGGGCTCCTGTAAATCCTGCTTAAGTACTGGAGACAGGTATAGCAGCTAATAAAAACTGGTCTCCTATGTAGGTACCTCCACCCCCATTTCTTAACTTTAGCGTAACAACTCTGATAATTTTGCCTTTATTAAAAGGATAACAGTAGGAGTGAGAAAAAATGGAGTTTACCTAAAAACAAGTTAAGATTCATGGGGAAAAAGCTATAAAAGTTGGGGTGCTCTGTAACCCACAGCTATGCATGCGTACTATCTACGTGCTATGCACCAGAGCAGCTTAAGTTGTATGAAAGGCAGCCTTATTAATCACGCATTTTCAAGAAATTGAGATCCCAATGTAAAAGGTGTTTTCTCTTTTCAGCTCATTCACATACCACAACCCTCAATAACTTTTGAAATGAAAAATAAGTTGACAAATTGAAAATATGTTTCATAATGAACATTACTCAATTTCTTTCTGCAACCCAAGTTAAGCCCTATGGTTGCAGATATTCACAAAGGAGCACGTCGGCACATGCATCCACACTTATTTTCAGAGGTTTTGGGTAAAGTAGATAGAATAGGATGGTAAATATAGAATCTAGGAGCTCATATGACACACTGTAGAACAAAGTGGGGCAAGTGTCTGTTTTAAAACACAGAAAAAGTTCTGCAAAACCCTAGGAAAACAAGCAATAGGATGAGGCTTAAAAGAGTGTAAGGCTAAAGCAGGATTTGAAGAGCACTGCTAACTAGGCTATTTCTACAAAATAGCATTTATTCCCTTTTGCTCCTCAGCGTGATAAATTTCACAAAGATTACCTGATTTTACCAGAGGCTTTTGTTATGCTAGATTCAAGGACCTTTCCCAAAGCATAAGAACATGCCCACATCAAATCAAAAAAGAAAAAAGGAGGAGGGATATCTGGACCTATTTCAATAGTTAAATAACACTGAGTAACTGTGCGTGAACTTGAACGACAATAAGAATTAAATAAAAACAGGAATACATTAGAGCACACATGGCCTGCTGCCCAACGCGTGTACGCACATGTTAAAACAACTTGAAAATCTTCATAATAGATTTTCTTCAATCCCACTGACAGACATTTCAGCATTAAAAAAGAGAAAGACAAAAATAATCACAGAAAAGCTTTAAAATATATTTCAAATAACATTACTGGCCGAAGTGCCAAATGGCTCACTGTGCTGCCAGGTGTCTGGGGACGGTGGCTGCGGGCGCCGTGCTGGTTCCAGGAGTCACAAGGCACACAAGTCCAAGGAGATTTTCTGCCCATGAGGATATCTGTGCAAATCAGCCGTGTTCACGATGAAAGCAGAAACCTCTACACTGTTAAGTCAGCCATCCTCTACAAGTAAAAATAAGTGGTGCAGATTATAACAAGGCAAAAAATAAAAGCAAAGATCAAGAAATGATAAATCATTGAAATCCATACTGGCAGCACTGCTCAGCTTAGTACCAGCCAAAGACAGACAGAGAAATAGTCACTTCCAAGCAGCTGGCTGGAGGAGAGCCCAAGCAAGTTCATTTAACTGTCTTGCTAACAATTGGCTTAAGATAACCTGAGAAATTATTAATTTACTTCTGTCTGAACAAATAAGTTCTTGCTGAAATCTTCAATCCTTATTTTCAGGCAGTCCCGCCAAGCTTTCTTCTCAGATACAGATGGACTCAAACCTGGCAATTTCAGACAAAAAGTCTGAATTATTTTACCCCTTGCATCATTCTTTAGCGTCTTGTAAAACTCAGAAAGAGAGGGTTTTACTCCAGTCTTACACCTGAGACCAAGTAGAGTAAGGTTTATTGGAGTAATCTCAGAGATGCAGACAATAATGAAGCAGAGTTGTTATTCGCATTACTTAGTTTTATTCATCTTCTCCACAGGAAAATACACTTCTAGGACATAGGTAAGAAACATTACAGTAACCAATTTGCATATTAAGCACACAAAATACTCAATTTTGTGATTAAATTCCTTCCATTGCCTCACTCACGCTCAAAAAACCAGAAAGCATTCATTAGCCAATAAAAACAAATACATATTCACAAATGTGCAATCTTACAAGTTAAAAATCTGACAGCCAGGATTTTCTAAAGCAGTTGTGGTTCATTCAGTGTTTTATAGCCCAAGCACAGAAAAGACTGCAAAGGGATCTGAGCTGCTAGGGACCACTCTGCTCTGCTGCAGCATTTTGGGGATAACAATTTGGTATCTAAATCAATATGTGCAAGTTGCCTTGTTACATGTCCATCCCGGTACTGCAACAAAGAAAACACGACTCACATCCCAGTTTGCTTACAATTAACAACAGGCATCAAGACTTAAAATATAACATACAGGAAGCTTCAAACCATATATATTTTTTGGTTCCGACTTAAAAAATTAAATACATTTCCCAACAACCCATCTGCTACAAAGAAAAAGAATACAACAAAGAAACTGCCATCAGATATAGAAGTGATCTGTAATAGCTGCTCATTCAATACTTTCTCAAGCAAAACATCACTAAGAAAGGGGGCAGTCTGTACTGGAATCAGGGAAGTTGGACCAAGTTCCTTTTCCTTATCTGCAAACTTACCAGAAACTCCTAGGAACTTCTTATTTTCTTAAAAACAGGGGAAACAAACACTTGAGTGCAGTCTTAAAAAAGCGAGTTTGCAAAGCTGGCATGTACATTCATTTCTCTATAGCTTCTGCTGGTTCAGAGCACAAGGGCAACACTGATGGGTAAGCAGGGCTGTGCTGTTCAGCCTGGGGATAACTCCTGGGCCTTCCCTCTAAATTAAGGAGCAACTATATATCAGCAGTGAACACAGGCTTCCCCATCCCGCATCCTTCCTCCTTTTCCCCTCATCTTCAGCATGAAAGCCTCTGCAACCAATGAAGAAAGGTGCCACATTTGAAAGCTGCTTTTTGCACAACATGCAAAGCCACTGTCCGAGCATACGAGATGCACTAGAACAGGCGAGCTCGACCCCGGGCGCTCCTGCAACTCTGGCTGGACAGTCCCACTGCTCTGTAATGTTATTAAAACTTCTCTGCAACATTATTAAAAACAGTATCATAAACCGGAGACCAAAAGACACATGAATTTAGGACCAGAGCTTATCTTGAGAAACATGCGCGAACACTAGCTCTGCAGAAAGAGTGGGGTTGTACTGAACAGGCATTGGAAATGCTTTACTACAAGAACACAGTCTAACAAAATTCAAAATTTGAAGTTCCAAATTGCCAAACACATTGAAGTGAAAGCTTCTCAGACCTGGAATGATATTACCTGGAGAGAAATTTTACTTCCATTATTTCAATATAAAGTTGCACCCAACCGTGCTTGAAAAAAGATGCTGGTCATATCCTAAAACTGTAGGACTTGAATCTTGGCATTCCAAGTTTTTTTGCATCCTGCATTTGAGTGAAATAACAGGACTCTCCGTAATGAAACTGTAATCTCCCTAAATTAAGTGAGCTGCTGTTTTAACTTTAAAGATTTAAATGCAGTTCTACCTTTGAATTTGAAAGCAGAGCATTGGAAGGTTAGGTGATTTGCCCAAAGCCCCAAGTCAGAGGCAAGCAGGGGAGCAGAGCTTAGATTTGCCAGCCAGATCTCAATTCGGGATTCCCCTTTGCAGTGTGGACACCTCTCACCCCTGTGCCCTTTGCAGGGAAGGGTTTGTTTCACCGCAGAATATACTCAGGCAAGGCCATCCCTTCAGTGCAGCAGTCACAGCGTTGCATGGCAGAAGAGCTTTGCAGGCACAGAGTCAACCATTCCTGAAGGCAGGCAGATTTCACTCCGTGACAGCTCGACGGGCACAGGACACCTTCCACTTGTATACCAAGGTTATCAGAAGACTAACATTTACAGCAGGGCAGATAAAATGCACAAAGCCTCCCAGGATGAAAAGGCTTCAGAGAGCAGTAAAATCTATGGTATCCTAGATACTTTATCACCAACGCATGCGCAGCAAGCGCACCACAGCACGGGCAAGGAGGCACACACACTGCAGGGCCATATACACCAGGGAGACGCCTGCCCAGAGCTGCACCATACAGTTCAGCAGAGGGATATTCGTGTAGCACAGCCAGCCCTGTAAATACAATACCTGAGGTGGCAATGTCCTGCTTCTACATGACATGAAGAGCTTCAACATTGACACGCTGCAACGGTTGAGACACGGGGCAAATTTAGCAAGGGGCTCAGTGACGTCTGCAACAGCCACTGCCCCAGGCATTAGAGCAGGAGGCGGCCTGGAGGCCCACGGGGTGGCTTGGGAGTAACGGAGGTGCATCGTGAAGCAAGGGTGACTTCCTGGTACCTGTGCATGGCACCAAAAGCCTCCCACTTGACTGCCTCACTCAGAGGCTGACACAGAAATCAAGGTCTCACAGGTGATGCTTGCAGGCTCCCTGGAGAGAAGGGAACAGAATTAAGGGTTCTCTCTGTAGAGTGAGAGAGGAACAGTCCCACACTCTTCACCCCCTTCGGGGATGTGACAGCAAGCAGGTGTGATGACGCTTGCCACGCCACTAACACAAGCTTCATTCACAAAGTCGCTTTCAGAACATGCTGCCCACACAACGAGGTTCTGAGAACCTCTTTCCATGGTGCTAGTGTCCCTCAGCAAGTCTTAAAGTCACCGGAAACCGAGCACTGACAGCAGCACTCCCATCCAGGTTACGAATGAATGATCCTTGCAAATTCCCTGTGACAGATATTGCCACATCCCTGGGCAGAGAAGAGCCAAGCAGATTGGAGACCCTCCCAGGACTGGTCAGTACATGAGCTAAGTTACTGGCTGCAGTAACTGTGCTAATGCAGAGCACTCAAGTCCTGGGGCAGGCTGCGTTCTTCCAACAACAGCAAACCCCACGTGGGGACTGGGCATAAGGTCAAGCACGAACTACAACCATCGACCCCTTCACTACACATAAATGTAGCATCCTACAGTATAAAACTCTGAAGTTTCTGAGTTTTAAGTGTGTCTGAGCAGTAAGGCAGTCTGCGAGTTAATTCTGAGAGAGAATTTAAGGCTTCCAATGTTAGTCTCTTGGTCCAGGGACTGTGCAAGTTTGGGGTGAAATGCACTCTTCTGCAAACAGCCAACATGAATCCTACACACTAGAATGGGTCTCAGGTCTCATTAAAGATTCCTCACCTATTAAGAGTCCTTTTAATGACAGGATTATTCTATAGCAAAAGATGCTTAATGCTTCATGCATTAATCTGTCTTCCCCCAAAGGAGTTTCCATGCAAGTTTAATCAAGAGAATTCCTACTCAGTAAAACAAAACAGAGGCAGTACATACAAGCTGCTTTCAGTGGTACTCACAGGCAAGCATTCCCCACTTGAGGCTGCAAAGAAAAAAGAAACAGCACAAGATAGCTCATACCAAGATTTAACCAAGATTGAAAAATAGCAAAAACACTGAAGCAAGGGAGGAAAGAAGTGAAAGAACCCCAAGGATTTCACACTAGGGAGCAACCGCTGCAGACTTGGATCAGGGCAGCACTGATACAAGTCATGGAAACTTCCCGCTGAGGCATCAGTGACTTTGGTCACACAGGCAGCTTCTGCCGGCACCCTCGGCTAAACGGCTCCATTCAGGTGAGAGTTTTCAAAACTGCACAATTCCCTCCTGTCCACTGACTCAGAAAGAGAGAATTTTTAAATGCTCCTAAGTTTCAAAGCTTTAAATGCTAAAACATTACTACTGCAAACAATTACAAACAGCAGGCAGTTTGGGTAGCAGGAGATCTCTGTTTTGAGGCTGTGCAACTTAAGAAACCAAAGGACCTGCTGAAAGTTTAAGAAGCTGGAAGCACAAATGCTGAGCGTGCACAGACCTCCGCTCTGCACTTACACCCCTGACACTGCTGTGGACATACCCTTTTCTGCAGTTCTTGAGTGGAAAACCGGCCTAATGAATGCTCATGAATAAACAGAATGTTTTAAATGGGAAATTTTATTTCTAACCCTTCCCCCCACCAATAAAGCACATTTTGTGAATTTATTTTGTTTCCAGCTTCCTAGCAGGTTGTGTACAAATGCATAGTCCTGGTTATAGGTTGGGTTAATGGCCTCCTGAGAGCTCACTGCCACAACAAATTAAGAGTATTCAGCACTCTAAGGTTAGGTTCTTCTCTACTAAATAAAGAGCTATGGGCCAAATTTGCACCTACTGCAAAGGTCAGAAGCTCTGTCTGTGACTTAGTTCCTGCAGAAGCCCTGGGATTTTGAAGCTGTCTAGGCCTTATGCTTATCTTCACCAAACATGAACACAGCAGCAACATTCACCTCTGCTGAACGGTCTCTTCTTTTACTGCCTGACCACTTCAACTGCTAGCAGGAAGAACAAACAGAAGCACGGCTTAATAAATGGTTTGAAAGATATTATGGCGTAAAATGTCAAAAATTAAAACTATAAATAAGACCCCTTACAAGAAAGCCCTACTAGGCTGCCCTACTAAAAAGAAGATTTTTGCTGCACTGAGTTGCATTGATGCCACAGGCAAGAAACACAGTCTGAAAGTCCAAAACAAGGTTTCCTACAGCAGTTTCCATCAAGTCCAGGATATCCTGATTTCAACCCTGAGCTGTGGAAAGAATTGCTTCAGTAATGAGAGCTGTGTCTAAAGAGAGGAACAAAATGCAAGAGGAACCCAGCCAGGCCACCTCCAATTCCCTCACATGACTATGATCTGTCTCGTGTGACAAAAAGCCATTGCCAGCCAGCTCTGTCTGTGGTCTCTCCTCTGCAATAGTCAGCAGGCAAAAGCAGCAGCGTCTGCTTGCCTTGGGAAACAGAGCAGCTTGTTCTGCTAGAACTGACAGGCTCCTCAGCACAACCCTTGACAGAAGAGACTGAAAGGAGACACAGAAAAGCTTCTAATTTAGCAGGAAAAACAATTTCATACAAGCTGACCTTCACAGACAAAACTGATGACGGATCTATGTGCATTTAGGCTAAAAGGCACACAGTGTCAAAAACAAAGCAGCTTTAATTTTTAATTTTAACCTGAACACCAGGAGCCGAAATTAATTGTTCAGCAGGCAACTGACATCAAGAATCTGTTTTTTGTTTTGCACCAGCAAAATTATGAATACAAAGATTCCCTAACCACTTGTGTTAGGGGCTAGAGGAACTCTTGGCTGCATTGATTTTTTGGAATTTGGACAAGCAGGGCATCTACAACCCTTTCTAAATAAGCTCTGGCTGGAAAGCAAAGTATTAGTTAGAATTAACCAGCCTTCTAAGAAACCCTGTTATGCTGAGGCAAACTCACCTGCATGGAGCCCAATTTCTACCATGGAATCTATAATCTGGAATGATTTTCCAGGGGGAACAGGGACAGTGCATGAGACACTAAGGGGAGATCTGCTCACATTTCACACATGTCCACTGGTGACTGTGGGAGAGTGACATGAAGGGTTAGTGGGGAGCAGCTGTGGGAGGGGAGAGCACAGGCAAATTACCACTCAGACACTGACTTGCAGCCGTGGCTGATCTGCCCCATCTTGAGCTTCCAGGAATAGGAAAGACCCCAGCAGATTGAGAGGCCTGCTCCCAACACTGTAATTTCTTGGGCGCTTTATTGTGTCCGCACTGGCCAGCGGTGTAAAGCTGTTTCTTCTCATCCTTACAGGGGTTTGGCTCTTGGGAAGGTTGTTCTGATTGAAAATGGAGGATATCACAAGGAATGAGAAGTGGAACCACGGCTTTAAATCATATTGCACACCAATATATTTCTACTATCTTCCACCTGCCATGACTTGCAGAGCTGTTGAATCCAGACCAACAGGCATCAAACCAAAGCTCATGAAAGTGTAAAGTCTTCCAGATTTTCTAAGCCTTCTAGATTTTCTAGAATCCTCTATGCATGGGTCAGCAAAGGCCCTTGGAAGCTTTACTGAGAGGCCAGTTTTGTGCTAACCCTCCAGGCGGTGGCAGCTCTGTGCCACCCACAGCAGCACCAAACCACCTCCTCGAAGCTGCCCAGGGCACTGCGCCTGGCAGAGCACACAGCGAGCAACGGGAAATGACCAAGTTTATGGGTTAATAGAGCTTAGAGAGTGCACTAAGAGTGCATTTTTAGCAGTTTTACTTCCCTTGGGGTTTTTTTGCTTACTTATTTTTACAAGGAATTTAGAAGAAAAAAATAGTAAACTTTCCCATATTTATATTTATTCCCAAAGCAGCCGTGTGTTGCCCAAGCAAGCACAAAACCACAGAAACTGCTTCTACCCTCTCTGAGCAAGCATTAAGGATTTCAACACAGGAATCAGAAGTAGCAAAGCAATAAATACCTTAACTAGAAACCACAAAAATGATACTAGCCACAGAAACCTCGTTGAATATCTTCATTTAACATTTTGTGGCCAGCCAATTTCCAGGTTTGTAAGCCTATCAGCTCACGTGCAGATTTTCCTATCCACTGTTTATGATTCTGTTGGCATTTGGGGCTAACAGTGCTATTTTCCTCAAGCTGGGAGGCAAAAAGGAACTAACAAAAGCAATTAGCAAAGAATTCTTTTCACCTTTGGAGCTCTTTATAAAATCCCTACAAAGATGAAAAGCAGCTAAAAGCGGAAATGTACAAGAAAGATTTAAAATATGATGCATTTGCACTTACAACCTTGACTGTGAGCAAACACAGTATAAGGTTGATTCATGGCCTTTAATTAGGGCAGCCTAATTGCAGGCAACTGCTAAATAGCACCCCTGATGCCTACAGTTGCTATGAGAGACTTGTCTCTGCAAAACAAAACTACGTTTGCAAAAATAGTAGCAACTTCTACGGATTTAGCACATATTTAGGTCCTTTACTGAACAAGGTAGAGGGCTGTTTATCCAAGCAATAAAGGAGACAGGGCTTTAGATTTAAACTAGGGTAATGCCCCTAATCAAAGTCAAAAACAGCCACTACTATAAGATTCATAATTGAAGGAAGATAAATTTGATTCAAAACCACTTTGGCTCCCTGCATTTTGATAGGTAGCTTAGCTTTGCTCAGGTCTTTAGAGAAGGGGAAAAAAAAAAAAAAAAAAAAAAAAAAAGACATCTGAAGAGACAAAGGTCAAGGAAAAAGATCTGTAGCTTCCTTCAATAACTACAAACAACTTAATTGTGTCCTGTTGAATTAACTGAAAAATGAGTCTTGCACTTTTAACTTTCTACATAAAACAGACAGTAACAACCTTGCCCTGACAACTACAAACACTCATAAAAGCCACCAGGAAGAAAACATACCTGAAGGATTGGAATAGTCTCAGAGCTCTGCCTAATGCTACTCAGGACTTCACAAACAAGAGAAAGCTCATTAAGATAATGAGAAAAAACTCACTTCTGATATTGTGACATCTTTGAGATTATCATGTTTCTAATACAAATAACAAGCACGAGCAACAAGTCTTTCATTAAGAAATGAGAACAAGATCCTGAATTTAAAATATGCGTCCTAATGAAAGTGACTTCAGTTTGACTATTTTGTGTTTTAAAAGCCTCCTTCTGGTTTTGGAAGCAAATTAAGCATCTGATAAATTCAATACATAATTAGCTCTACTTTTGCTGACAATATTTGTAAGGCCTGTCTTCCCGGTTACTAGAAAGAAGTCAGCATTTTAACAGGGGATTAAAAACCCACAGCAAATGTTTTAGAGTTTTACTTATTTCTGAAGAAGGCAAAGATTTTGAAATAGCCTGAAGTGAAAGCGCAAATTTGGTAGGAAGACTTACTGAATTCAAAGAAGGTTTGTCACGGTGGGTGTTTACTGCTTCAACATTCAGGGTTATTGTTTCCACTTTACAACCTTTACCAAAAGAAAAAGAAAAGTTACAGAAGGAAATATATTTTTTTTATAATTATTAAAAAAAAAAAAACTGTCAAAACAGCTCAAAGTGAGCATAAATTAACCTGTTAGATTTTTAAAAAAACTAATAAATAATTATTTACAGCAAGGCCCTTTCCTTCTGCACGTACACACAAACTTGCCTATCAGATTCACACACACACTCAGATAAATCAGAAAAAGAAAATATTTACCATATGCAACTGGAGTGAGTTTGAAAATGGTATGAAGAGGACACTTCAGGTAGGGTAATTCATCTAGGACAAAAGCAGGAGAAGTTAAGCATTGCACATGATCAGGAGGGCATGGAAAATTACAGGAGCGGGACTGAACTTCCACTAGACTCTGCTATAGCCTAAGCCACAGATCATACTCAAGTACCTGAGAAGTTTCATCAGGTTCAAACAGGTGCATCACGTGCTTAAACTGTGACAAGTGGCATGAGTGGAGTCTCTTCATATTTCAAACAACAAATATTTAATATATACAAGCTCATTGGCCAGTGCCCTGTTTCCATCCTCTGTGATCACAGATGGCTGCAGAGTGCTACAAGAACCCAAGCAATTGCAGTTATCCAGCTATTTGCTTTGTAGATCATAAAATTAGAGCAAGTTTTCTCTTTACAGGATGGCATGTTGTACTTGAAACAGTACACCATCCTGTATGAAAGAAATTTGCTCTATCATTTTGCTCCGTAACAGAAATTTGCTCTATCACGTACTGAAAACACAGTACCATCCGCTGATAGCACATCTCAAATGTGTAGGCCTACTGCCAATCCTCACAGACTACTGGTGTATCAGAAAATGTTTTCTTTCAAATAATAAAAGGGGAGGTGGGGGGAAAAATCCTGTAAACATCATGTAAATGCTACTATTTGAAACTGTTCCAGAAACAATGGTCATGTGGAAAAGCAACAGGTTATGTTTGGAAAGGACTTGAACTGTTTTTTCCCCACTATATTTCAGTGATCTTAGAAAGAGGGCTTCTTGCAAAGCCTCATGTGTAGCTAAAAGGCAATGGTGCAAACACAGGGTTTCTTTGGGGAGAGATAGGAGGATTGCAGTTTTTTCTTTTTTTTTTTTTTTTAAAGCAGCTTCCCTTTCATCAAAATTGAAATAGTCATTACAAGCCACTCTCCCAAAAGTTCCAGAAATAAACCTGCCCCTAACACCACGTGTTTATTTTCGTACCTGCAGTCTTGTCAAGAAAATAAGCCAAGAGGCACCTCATAACCGCCTGGTGGGAGATAACGAGGACGTTGCCCTGACGTTCTAGCTCCATAATTACTGGCTCCAGGCGCTGGACCAAGTCCTGGTAGGACTGGAAAACAACACACAGGAATTTTTCAAGGGTTCATAAACAGAGTCTCAAAACAGAAGCTGCACTTAACACAACATCACATTCAGGAAAACATCAGTTAAAATATTAAAATGCAGAATTCATGGCTCATTCAGTAAATACAGGAAAAGCAAAACAAACAGCACTAGGCAAGATTTCATGTTGGAAACCCTCAGATTACAGGAAGATTCAGATTACTCAACTTTTAATGAATGCAGTAAGAAAAACAAATAAAATACTAAATTATACACTTAAAAGGGTTTGTGAAGTAAAACCAGAAATGACTCCATACCCCACCCACAATCATTTCCTTCCCAAGACTGTTTTTCACAGTGACAAGTCCTGCCTCAGCCAACTGATGAGACCCACACAAGCCCCTCTGTACTAGACAGAAGTTTTAAGGGAGTCTTTGTTATCATGATTGAGTGGTGTCTTTTACACAGCACTGAACGCAAAGCAAAACACTTCTCTTCTAAACCAGAACTGTGGATCCTAATATTTTCAACAATTTCTCAAGGGAAGAATGAAGTTAAGAAAAATCAATATCAATTAAAAATCTATATTCTACACATCCTGTATTTGTTCTACATAAATTGTGTTTTATTATTATTTCTAAGTATCTCTACCTCTCCTCCAGGATAGCGATAAAGGTATTTCTCCTGATCCCTCAAGGCAAACTCCTCTGGATACTTGGCTTCAATTTCTGCATAGGTCATTTCTTCACATACGCCCTGAAGGAAGTGGAGCTTGTTACAACAAAGTTCATTTTAACACATGCAAGACAATAACAAGAGAAAAAAAAATCCAGGTGGTTGTTTATGTGACAGAAGTGTCAGTAATGACACAGACATATGGAATTTGAGCACTTGTGTGTCACCTTACATCCAGGTAATAAAGCCTGACTGATGATCAGGAAATCATTAGGCTTATTATGATATTTGTTTTAAAATTATATTTTGATCTAGAAAACTCAAAGACTTCAATCAGTATATCTAAGCCACTTTCCCCATCCAGCTTCCTTACTCACAGCATCAATCTCATTCAGAATCTTCCACTGCTCGTAAGTGACCCCCAAAGACTCAGCTGTCTGAATTGTTCTTTTCAGCTGGCTTGTCCAAACCTTCAGATCAACAATTTCCTGCTCTTCAATGAACTTCTTAAGAGCCTGAGCAAACTAGAAAAAGTTAGAGGTCAGAAGATAGCAGGGGTGATTAAATAGCATTATTTTAATGGCTCGGGTTGAGAGGCAGGCTGATCTCTGCTGGTGAGAACCACCTCCACGGGACTGTACCTACACCCTCACAAAGAGTCAGCTCCAAGCCAGGTTCTGACTGCACCCACATGACACTTTAAAAATACAGCAATCCGGCTCTTGCCAAAAACATACCTGCTTCCCACGTGGTGACAGACCAGAATCCCCACCAATCTTGCCGACAAGATTATATTCACTCTCACCGTGTCGGCAAAGGTAGATGGTACGTGGCTGGACATGAATGTTCATTAGGTAATAGACGATTTTACTCTGGATGTAATCCTGGACTCTGTTTACTAGGAACCGCTGTCCCACATTGATCACTTTAATGAAGGAAAGATCTCTGGAGTCAACATAAAATAAGAACACCCACACGACTGGATTTAAAAATGAAGCATGTGCATATGCGGGTGTAGCCTAGCTATTTATCCTGTAATAAAGGCATCAGCACTACCGCTTGGTAGCTTCAGCAGACAGAGGGGACACTGAACTGCTGTATTTAAGCAAGGAGCTCTGTTATGCTGCAATACACCAGCAAAAAATCCTTGATACCCGAGGGCATCATCTTCCCAAGAACCCTTTTGGGAAAGCTGAGGCTTCAACACAAGCATCACAGCATCGTGAGCCAGAGAACAAAAGTCACAAAGCAAAGCAGCCCTCCTGCACACAAATGCACAAACCAGGACAAAACACAGTGAAGGACATCGCTTCTTACCTGTCATATTCATCAGGATCAAGAGGCTGGTAAGTAACTTTGTAGCACTCTATCCTCTTCAGGAAATCATCCATCACATTCTCTCTGTTTCTCTCTGGGTAATCTGGACTGGAGACTTTCACTTCCTGAGCAACAAACAGTGACACTTTGTAAAAGTTAAACAAACTTTACATGAGCAAAAGCAATGCTGAATAACAATATTCTATTCTGAAACAAAAAAATCATTGTTTAACATGGCTCTGTGAAAAACCTGCTCCTGGCAAGGACACAAAAGGCAATTCTAAAGGGCACGCTGTGGCACTTGGCCCCGGGTACAAACACAGCTGACTTGCCTTTTATTTCTCCCCTGCAAGTCACTTACTGCATATCTTCCTATGACAACAGAAACATACTTCAAGGTCAAACATTTCATGGCTTCATTTTATTTCCAAGTTCTTACGCAAATAACTGCACCTCTGGTTTTTGTAAACCTACAAATGTTAACTGCTTATACGCTAGATGAAGCCAAAGAACAAGGCTCTTATGCATATTAGACTGTACACATTGTTAGAAATGATTATTCCTTTCCCCGGGTTTCACAGGGGACAAGAGCAGCAAGGTGACAACCACAGAGCTTTGGCCTTTGGTTTCCCTTCACGGGAGGGCCACCAAGCTGACAAACTGGGACATTACAACCATGCGTGGTTGTAACCCAGAAGCAGAAAGGAGATTTTCCGTTAAGAGTCAGAGAACAGCCCAACATAAACAGACACATGCAGGAAAGCTCAGACTGGGATTCAAACCCTCCTGGAGTTAGGTGTATCTATACTACCAGCAATTTGCAGACATTACTATACAGCAAACCTCCACAAAAAAAAAAATCATCATCAAATTCCCCACAGTAGGATACTGTCAGCTGAACCTGAGAACTGTACCTACCAGGATATTGGCAGCAATGACTTCTGGATCATCACAAACAGACTCCACAAAAAACACCTATAGAAAAAGCAAATAAACATATTTCAGAGAATCAAGAACTCTATCTTGAATCCAAAAAAAAAAAAATTCAAGAGTTTTTACCTGAGAGCAGTAAAGCAATACAGCACTCAAATAATGAAGAAACAGCAACAAACAAAATTACCCTGTGGATGAATTTAGGGCACTCTGCACCCAAACCATTTTTTTCCCCTTCTTTCAATGCAGCTCATGATTGTTAATAATCTCCTTAGAAAGAAAATCCAATGTTCCTCAGAACCTTGCAAATTAAGGGCTCTTGATTGAAATTAAAGTCAACTCCGAAAGCATAGAAACTTAAGTTTTACAGCAATAACAACGCAAATCCCTTACTGCATGCACCAAAGCAAAGTGCATAAGGAAAATACTGTGAGGGAAACGCAGTGCATCAGTTCTGATTACAGATTAAATACAGGACAGTTACCTTAAAAGCATTTTCTTTAGCAAAATTTAAGATCAGATCCCGCCTTTCCCGAGTTGTGTTGGTTGCATCAAACACCTACCAGAGAGTAAATAAACAACAATGAACAATTTTGTTTAAGCCTTTTAAATCAGCCCCAAATCCCCTGTACAGTTTTGAGAAAACCATAGGTCTAGTCCAGAAGTGTCTTACAGCTATTTGCCCGCACTCCTCCAGGAGATAAGCTTTCACATCTTCCAGAGCCACCAAGGCACAGCGCCTGGAGAAACAGGTATCGTTAGCACTCAGATTCCACGTCTTCTGAATTACTGCCCTGGCACTAATACAGGGAAAGATTTCAGTATCTTCTCTCCCTCTCTGTCCCTGTGGGGCACCCCCACATTTTTCCAACAGCCACAGAGGCTCTGCAGGGCTAAGTCCTGTTCAAATTCCCATGCCCTTGTTGCTGTTTCAGAACACTGCCAGCATTTCCGTAGTCAGAGACTCTTTGCACAGGCCTAGCTTTGGGTGCCCTCATGCTAAGTTTGGAAGATTCTTGAGAACAAGAGAACAAACCTAGGCTTCCTACCTGGTCAGTTAGTAAGACCACAAGCAAACTGCATCTCATCTACTTCATATTTCATTCATCTTTGGGCATTTGTGCTCTTTGTGCCATTTGGTGTCTCCTGAAGTAAAGGCCTCCCTGTGCTAAAATGCACAGAGCACTTATAGCAGGGTTACTGCGTGGGCTGCACCATCTACTCCCATTGCTCTTTGTGGACAGTAACCATCAGCTGTGTGCTGCTCAGATACATTAATTAAAAAAAAACTTGGAATAACCAGACTGTGGACAACAGGCCTGGCCCTCCAATGCGGACTCACTTGCGGATTTCCATGGCTTCTTTGTTATCATGCCTGAAGAAATCGTAGGACTTGTAAGACTTCACTGCCTCGCGGCGATACACTCCTAGGTTAAAAACTTGACACGGACACACACAGAAGGAAAGAAGAGATGAGACTGAGGGTATTTCACAGAAAAACACCACTCTGCCCTATGTAAGAGTGGGCGTGGGGCCCATTCTGTCCTGCCACGCGCACCTTTGGTGGGGACGCCGATCCAGTTGAGGTAGCGCGTGAGCTTCTTGGACACGTAGGTCTTGCCGCGGGCGGGCAGGCCGATCATCACGATGAGGGTGGGGGAATTGGTCATGTAGGAGGCCCATGCTGAGGAAAGAGGGGTCGTTAGCGAGTCCCAGTGCCGCCGCGGGTCATTAACGGCCACACGGGCGGTCGCCAGGTGCCGGTTAAGGGAGCAGCACCACAGCCAGGCACGGACTGGGCCATTAGCCACCTTTCAGCATGGAAAACGTTTACAGGAGCTGTCAAGGGCATTAAGATAAATGTTGTTAATGGGGTGGCCACGTCCTCTGTGAACGCGCAGAGCAAAGGGCAGTTTGAGGGGAAGTTCTTGAGCGGGAGATGCTCCACTGGGGAGGTCAGGTGCAAGGGCGAGAAGACAGAAAAAACAGGGGGGTTTGGGCGGCACAAAAGCACCTTTTCAGGGTCAGAATGGGGGAAAAAGGGCACTTTTACACACAAAAAATGCAAAACAGCATAAAGAGAAGGACAGCACCCTGCATGCGGGCAGCATCATCGGCACTGTCCTCCACGGGGGCAGTTGTGACACCCCTCAGGAAGGGACAGGAGTGGAGGTTTTGGGGGTTACTTATGAGGCAAACTACCCTTTTTTTAAGCGGCGGGAGCAGAAGCAGCATTATGCCAGTTAAAAATAAAGATATTATATACACACACGTGCACACACATATATAAAATGTAAGAAGTCTATAGCACAAATATGCAGAGATAAGTCTTAAAAACAAAGACAGCGAATATTTTAAAGCACGCG
>VZSV01000143.1:1724405-1768862 GCA_013398735.1 Nothocercus julius
TCGCTGCGGCATCGGCCCCGCCGGCGCCGGCCTCTTCGCGCGCCAGCACCTCTCCGTCTGGGCAGGTGGGCCCGGCCGCGCGGCGCCGTGGAGGCCACGGGGACGATGGCGGGAGGGAGGCGGGTCCTGACGGCGCCGCTCCTGTCTCCCCCAGCCGGGCGGGCGCCGGGGCCGGTGCAGCTGGTGCGGGGCCATCTTGGCGGCTCCGTGTCCGTGCGCTGCCCGCCCGGCAGCGAGCGAGGGGCCTCGTGGTGCAAACTGGGCCGTGGCGGCTGCGTGCTGGTGGCCGACGGCGGAGGCTACGTGCAAAGGAGATACGAGGGGCGAGTCACCCTGGGAGCACCCGAGAGCTCGGGCGCCTTCAAAGTCTTGATGAACGACCTCAAGATGGAGGACGCCGGGACGTACGTGTGCGGCGCCGCGACGCCCAACGGCACCAGCGGCCCCCGCGCCGTGGAGCTGCGGGTGACGGCAGGTAGGCAGGAGGGAGCAGCAGAGCGTGGCCGGGAGGCCGGCGGGCCCCGCGCGGCGCTCACCCCGGCCCATCCGCAGCCTCCGCCATCCCCAGGAGAGCCAGGTTCCTGAGCAGGGCGGCGGGCGGCTCCTGGTCCCTCCAGTGCCACCACGAGCCGCGGAGGAGCTTCGAGGAGAAGTACGTGTGCCGGTGGAGGGCTGGCCAGTGCCGGCGGCTGGCGGACGCCGGCGGCTTCGTGCACGGCTCCTACGAGGGCCGCGTGCGCGTCGCCAGCAGCGACGGGGAGCAGGGCACGTTCACCGTGGTGCTGGCTGACCTGAGGGAGGAGGACGCGGGCTGGTACTGGTGCGGCGCCCGCAGCGGCCTCACCGAGCAAACGTCCTCCGTGAAGCTGCACGTCCGGAGGGGTAGGTGGTGGGCGGGCTCCCGCTCAAACACATCCCTTTTCCTCCTCCAAAATCCCTCTGCCCGCGCAGGGGCAGAGCAGACTCCACTGCAAGAACACAACGTTACGGGAAACACCCGCGCCACACGTTGCCTTGCAAATACCTGCAAGTCACGAAGCTGATGAAGAGGCTCTCCCAAGCAAGGACGCGAGCAGGACTTGCGGCAGCAGTTCAGTTCGTTTGAATGGTGCCGTTGGTTATCTATGGAGTGAGGCTCCGGAGAGTCTCACCTGGAGTCTCCGGCGCGCTACGGAGACACACATGATGCTCTAAAGACAGGTTGAAAAGCGTCTCGCCCTTCCACATGGGGTATTTCTATACAGCTGCTTGGGTTTGGTCATATCATGGCGCATTTTTCTTATCAGGAGCTGCAAAGTGAAATGCAAAAGCTTCACAGATGTTTTCACAAAAATAATGGTTTGTGGGTAAATCTAACATGTTTTCTATGAAAAAAAATATGGATATTCAAGCCTTGAAAAAATTTTCTTCATCAGGACCCCACTCTTCACAAGGCCCGGAGATGTCCGCTGTCACGGACCCCACGTCCCCAGCGCCGGCCACATACAGCAGCTCCACGCAGAGCAGTGTCCCCAGCCAGACGTGCACGGAGGTGGGATCCAGGGAGAGCACAAGTTCCCTGGTGACCACGCTCCACTCAGCCACCTTTGAGACGGCCAGAAAGGAAATCCATCGTGCGAGGCAAGTTCACCGTCGTGGTTCTAGCAGGGGCTCCATCCAGCGTGATGCTTGGCAGGACGTCTGTCCGGCTGCTCCACGCAGGCTGCAAGCTGTAAATGCTAATGAGAACTGCTAGTAATTTGAAATGCAGAAGGCAAGGTTATCTCATGTCCATTTGCAGCGTGGATCTTTGAACTTCTATCTAAATCTCCTGGTGCTGGTGACTGCTGTAGGTCAGATGCCAGAGTCAATAGACCTGTTTTCCTTTGGTTTGGCTGCAGACCGGCTGTCAGGACACTCTTGGCTTGAGCAATAACCCTGGTGAATGGGTAGCTGCCGCACACTTTGCTGCACATTATCCAGCCCTTTTCCACAGCCAGGCAGTACCGGGTGCTCTGTGCTACATCAGGAGCTAAGCTTGGAAAAGCTTCATCCAAAGCTCCCAAGCTATTTTGGCCGATCATTATTCCATAGCATATCTCTGCAAAAAGACGTGCTGCCAACTCCAGCACAAAGTATTTTTCCCCGCTCGTGATTTTAAGGTCTGTGCTTCCTGCTGGGCGGCCACGAGCAACTTTGAGCCTTTCACCCCGGCCATGGCCGCCATCCAGCCTGGGTGAAGCCATCTGCGTCACTGTGCAGACCCATGTGCAGAATCGGTCATTCCTGAATGTGGCGAAGCCACGAGGTTCCCAAAAAGCATTCGGCTCCTCCACCGTGGGGCCCGTTCCCTGAAGCTGCCGGCAAAGCGGGGTCTGCGCGTGGAGCTTACGCTCCTCTGCAAGGAGGTGGCACCTAGACGCCCTCCACCACCACGGTGGTCTGCAACAACTCGCAAAGAAAGCGTCTGCCCCCGGTGCACGCGCTCGCGTCGTGAGGACGGCTTGTTTTCTTTTTGGAGGGGAAAATTCTGTTGGCAACAAAAACCCCGCAAAGTGGAGCGGGGTCATAAGTGGCTATAGAAATTACTTCCTCATAAGCCAAACTCCAGATCAAGTGATTGCATCTCCACTTAACTTTGTTGACTGTTCCCGGGGGATTTGGTCAGAGTTTATAATACTTTGATACTCTTTGGTGTAAAAAATACAGCCTATATTAAGCATTTCAGGTGCCAAAACATGAATCCAAATCGAATTTAATTTAACCGAACTAAATTCAGACCTTTTGTCCTTCCAGTGCAATGAGTGAATCGCGTCTGCTCTTTGTTGTGCTACCAGCTCTTGTTGGGCTGCTTCTCATCACTGTCACTGTTCTTGTCCTTACCAAAATAAAGCTTCATAAGGAGGCAGGTAAGTGGCCAGGCAACATCAAGGGGGTTGTGGCTGTTTCTGTTGTATGAATCCCACACTTTCCTTTTCCACGGGCAAGAGCCTCATGAAAAAGCTCTGTCTTGAGAAGCAGACACGTGTTTCGTGGTCAGTCCCGTGCAGGCGGCAAGCACAACCACGACCGCAGTGAGCTGCGTGCTAGAGGCTTTCCTCTGACACACTTGAGCCAAAAGCAAAGGAAACAAAACGAAATTTTGGAGTTCTACTGAAAACCAAGCCGAGTATTTCCTGCAGAACAAGCACTTTTATTGCCCCGCCAATGCTCGGAAAGGGAGCAGTAAAAAAGGGCATGGAGCTGTACCGTGGGACGGGTGCCGAGGCTGGTCCCAGCCGCCACAAACTCACCGCCATTCATCCCAACCCATCAAGGACGTGCCCAAATAATCCCTGCCAAACAACTCATTTCCAGTAACGCCCATGAATAAATATCCTTCTAAAACATATTGTCTCACTAGTGATAAATTTAAGTTAAATTAATCTTAAAACCACGCATATCCCAGTGTGCTTGGAGATCTCAGTGGGCATCTGGGGAGGTTTTCCTTCCAGTGCACACGTATTTCTTGTTTTTAAGGAAGAGAAAGAAGTGCTCCAGGAAGGCTGGAAGCAGCACCTTTCCCAGACCCTGTAGAAGAGCAAATGATGGAGAAAACAGTGAATTCAGAGGAACTCAAAGACAGCAAAACAGACTCTGGCGAAAGCAGGTAGGTTTCTTCTGGAACGGGTGCTGCAAACATCAGCTTCCCTTAGCAGATGGAAATAAACCAACATTTTAAGCGGAGCATTTGTGGCTTACTATGTAAAACATCCTCACAGGAGAGACCCTAGGTTTGCAGTCCAGGAATATGATTGTCTTTATTCCCTACCAGGGGATATCATGCCATGGATTTCAAAAGACTTTGATTAAATCCTATGTGAGGTTTATAAATTTATTATAGGTTGATTATAAGTTTTGCTTATGCATCATAAACATGTTATCTTTCTTCCTGCTTGCTTGTTTCAGTAATATTTCATCCCTTATGACCTCTTGCAGGATTACTTAGAAGCAATCCTTGTTCACTGTGTTGCAATCATAACATTTTTTTGTCCTGCATGTGCAGAATCACCTATGCAATCCTTGGGAGATTCAGGCAGACCAACCTGTTTGTAAGAGTCTATGTCTTCCAGCAAGGTAAAGAAAGCAGAGGGCATGTCTAGGACTACTAATACACTTCAGAAGGAAGCTAGAAAAATATCTGAGACTGTAGAAAATATCTGAATAAATACTTTAAAGTATATCCTATGTGTGGAATTTCATATCACTGAAAAGTATTCTCTTCCATTTGAAGAACAAAATCTCATCTAAAATCTCCAAAATAAGTAACCAATACTTGGTGAGAAACTTCTAAAATCGAGGCTGCAAAGCAAGAGCTGTCAATGGTGGGACTCCAGCAGTTCCCTCGAGCCGAAGCGTTTCTAGACCTTCTGAAACATCAGACTCATTTAATGAGCTAAACCTAACAACACACTTCTACCAGTTCAGCAAGTCACTGCTGAAAATACTCTAGAAAGGCAGTGCCGGATAAAAGCTTTTCTTCTGTTTCTGCAGGGAAAAAAATGCTTTTCGACCTGAGTGATGGAGGCCCACGGGAACGAGGGCAGGAATCCTACCCGTCCAGGCCATCGCTCACGTAAGCTCAGGAGCTTCTGCACGTCAGTCGAGGCACTGCAGGGGACTGCAACGTGCGCAGCCCCGCGTTTCACTTGCTGCCCCGCTCGGGCCCTGGCGCACACCAGCTCACTGCCTAAATGGCTCTAAATCCTTTGTAAATGAGAAAATAAAGGAATGCACCTGTAATGGGAATCGGAATCGCTTGTCTCTTGTGGCCACGGAGCATCCGTGCTGCAAGGTTACAGTGGGGCCGGGTAGGGGCAGGGGCAGCTCCCCCGTGGCAGCCGTGCGCTGCGTGCAGGTTTGCTCAGTGCTGGCCTAAAAAAAAAAAATTAAAAAACAACAGCAACAACAAACACAGGCAGATTTTCTGGGTTTTGGAATCTATCGCTGGGTTTTGTTTTGTAACGTGCAAACCACCTCTGACTTTAGGGCGTCAGAAGACACTCAAGTTCTCAAGGCCGGTCTCGTCCCTCCTTGGCAGCAGAACTAACCCGCAGTCCAAATTTGGGGCATTTTGGCCCATTGCAGCCCAGACCTGAGCAGCAGCTTCAGTTCGTACGCTCAGACTGCAGGCTGGGCTGTACGCTGTTCTTTGGCCCCCAAATCCAGCAAACTGTTTTTTTTTTGTGCTCTGGAGATGCCAAAGTGCTCTGCAACCTGTGACTTGGCAGGAGGGAGCTTCCTTGTCTGGTAAAGCAAGTAAATATATTTGCGTAATTTCATGGTGTTTGGAGACAGTGGGTCAGTTCTATCAGGAACGTTAAGGGTCAAGGTGATGGCTTCGTTAAGGACTCTTAACTGCCTCAGGGCTTTGCACCGCGAGATGCAGAAGCATCTGTCAGTGCTGGTGGGGCGATTTTTGGTTGCTTTTTCCCCTGCCCACCGCTGTGCTGCGTCCCTGCAAGCACCCGCAGATAATCGTGCATCTAAAAATCACCCTTTGCATTGCAGTCTGCAAAGGCAGGACAGGTAGAGCAGGGAAAGGATTGTGCCAGTATTGAGAAAGCAAGAATGGGTGAGAACGGCAGGTACAGGAGAGCCCTGTGCTCACCTGTTTTCACTGTGGAGGGGTGAGGAAAGCTTTGCACGACCCTCCAGCTGAGCCAGATCTCTGCTTTGGCACCACTAGCGTGGGACAAAGCAAGTTAATGATTCATCCCACAGAGCAAAAAAATACTTTTGCTTTCTTTAATTTCACCCTCCCGCACAGCTCCGACACCTGCCTCTGTTCCCTGGGAGCCGGCTACAACGCGGCGGGCACCCGAGAACTGCTGCTGAAGATGGCAGCAAAGCTCCTATTTGCTCTTTTTGCAATTTATAAAGTTCTCGGGTGGGAGGCCGTGCAGGACTGGGGCAGCCCTGGCCCCCGGGTGGCATCGTGCGTCAGGGCTGTGCCGGCCGCCCACGCTCCGGTGGCACCGTGCCCGCACCTGCCTGGCCAGCAGATGCTATTCCTTTAAGGCACAACAGGTGGTAACGCAGGGCCGGGGCAAAGACGGGTATTTAAAAGGGTGCTGGGCAAGCGGCGCGTCCCAGGGAGGCAGGAGCAGCTGCTGGCTCCGGCTTGTCCGCAACGGGTCCATCTGCAAGGGAAGGGGAAGAGCGGGTGCGAGAGGGTCTGCAGGGTGAGTGACACCTACCCTGAAGGTAAATGCAGGCAAGCACAGGGTGGGAGATGCTTTCTGGGGCCCTTACTCATATCTGCGTGGAGAGAAGATGGGGTTAGTGGGCAAATGCTGGTGCATTTCCAAAGAAGGTCGGGAACATAGCATCAGGCTGGCGGGTTTTATGCTTTCTTCGCTGTGGTGAATTTCTAAGAATATCCTTTCTGCAAAAAAAAGAGATGATTTATCATCCCAGTATTTGCATTCAGTTTTAAACAACTACCTTAATCTATCTAACAACAGATTTTTTATTAAGTATTACTACTATAACATTACTATAACAGATGTAGCCTTTTGGATCATGCTCCTGGGAGAAAAACCCAAGGAAAGAGACTTGGAGACTTAAGCTGGTGTATGGGGCCACAGGGCTAAACCCCTGTGAGCTTTGTACACTTGCTGCAAAGCAAGTGTTCTTGCAGGATTATTCATGCATTTCATCCAAAATACAGAGGGAAAAAAATGCCACCTAATAGAAATTATTGCTGAAATAGAGGCATCAGTGCCACACTTCCATCCATCAAACCCTTACCCTGCAGTCAGGGGCAGGACAGCAAGTGCTCTGGGTTACAGCTCCTAAGAATACTAATGGCATTAAGCGAGAATAATAGTTTAATAGCACTGAAATTGGTTTCGCTTTCCAGCCCAAGAGGCAAGAAACAAAGCTGAGTACAAGTGAACCATAGGAATCCTACCCGGAACGGGACAAGTGAGCGTACGGTGGCATCTAAGAGCTTAGGAGACCAGCAGGTCACATCAGCAGGGCAATCTCGATGAGCATTTCAGCCTTTGCATGAGAGTCGCCTTCTGCGCAGAATATATCGCTGCTAAAGGAGAGCAACTGAGTGGGATATGCACAAATTCTTTGCTGGGAAGGTCACAGGTACTGCAGGAATTCTTACCATCTATTGATTTTGAAGGAAATCCTGAAATCCTTTTATAAAAACTGCCTAGCTGCTTCAGTGCATCACAGAATCGGCACCTGCTCTTTATTTATCCTTTTCATATTGTGATGGAGGCATCGATTTGGAACACGAAATATTTATTCTTTGTATGTGTTCAGGTCAGCTTGAACTTGTATCTTCAAAAAAAAAAAAAAAAATCTGTTGCTTGCTCTCATAACTCTGTGCAGGGCAGTGAAAATGTTCTGCCCAAGTGGATGGGCGGCTTTACCCAATCCCACCACAAGCATCTAAAAGCCTCACAGAGGCCATCTGTGCAGCGATGGGGATGGGGAGCATAAAAATGCAGATAGAACTAGTACCTGCATATAGGAAAGTCCATTTTCGTGTCCCGCTCCTCGGCATGCAGGCAAATGTCCCTGCATGTAGCATATCCTCCGGCACGACCGCCCAGCGCAGCAGGATCACCACGTAGGTCTGGATCATACCATGCTCGTGGTGCCAGCGAACATCTCTTTAAAAGGCTTTGGAGGGAAAATATATATATATATTATTTCATATATACATATTACTCCTTTCCGTACAATTCCTTAAATATTTGGGTAATGGAAGACCTGCTACAATAGAGATGGATCACCCGAATAGATTTGCAAGTCTGGCGACCAATTCTTCATGTTTCACTAGCCCCACGGCACGTCCTTGACACTGGTCATTGCTAAGAGCAGTAGTTAATGGTTAATGCATGAGGCTGACACAGCGGAGCTGAGTCGGCAGGATTTGGGGACAGAGCCCCCACAATTCACGCCTGGCAAAAGCAGCCGCTCGCTCAGGCTGGCACAACCCCGACCGCATCACTCTGCACCTGGAGATCTGTCCCAGCACCCATGGAAGCCCCGCAGGAACCTCCAGCCTGGATGCCAAAACATTCCCACAGGCAACACTGGGGCGCTCGCTGCACCCCGGCCCTGTCCGCCCTAGACTGTTTAAATCCTGTGAGACTTGGCTTCACTTTTGTTCCACTTCCACACCACGCAGCGAGGCACAGAGCACGGCAGCGTACCAGAAAAGCAGCGTAGGCCACTCATTGCCAACATGATGCTAACAGGACGGAGGTATTTACCTGTTACAAGTTGGAAAATGGAGGAAAAGAGGCCATTAGTTTGCAAAGGCCCTTGCTGCTGCCCCCTCGGCAGCGCTCAGCGCGGTGCCACTCCGAGTCGGAAGCAGACGCGGGACGCGCTGCGCTCTGCAGTGGAGAAACACCAAAAACAAGTCATGGAAACGGGCTGCAAGTTGTAACAGGCTCCCCTAGGTGAATTTCTAGGCTTTTATCAACCCTGAGAGCCTCACCGTGCTCTCACGCCTTTGCCAGATGGCCCGGGGCGCAGGAACGAATACGAGTATGTGGTGGCTCAGAGCAAGGGGGGAAAACCCCAGGTCCCTCACCTAGAAACAGCTGAATCTTCTGTTTTCCAGCACATAACAACTAAATATTCTTGATGTGTTAGTATTAATTTCTTTATGATCAGCCCCTGCTGTTGCTTCGGCAGCGGTGAGACTACAACCTTATGTGCAAAAATGCCCCGTCCAGGGAGCTCAAGAGCCCTGGCACCTTCACCTTGCCTTAACGGTGGACAGGGAAGAAGAATAAGCTGGCAATGCTGGGGATGCTGAACGAAAGCAAGCGCCACTTCTCAAGAAACAAGGTTCAAGGGGCATCTAAAAGACAAACAAAGAGAAAGGACATCCTGCTTCATGCCAAGCATGCAGCCACCTAGGAGCCCATCGCGTCCGCCGGCGCGCGCCTGCCGCTTCGTGGACCTGCCCCGGGGATGGCACGGCTGCATCCGGCACTTGCTCTGGTCCCAGCTGCCCCTGCCTCTCCTTGCAGCTCCCCTCCGCCTGCAGGAGCACCAACGCAAGCGAGCCGCGCAGCCGCTCACCTGCTGTCCCGCTCCTACGAGCCCGACGCTCATCTTCCTCCTTAGGTGCTCGGAGGTTCACATCTTGTGCTCTGCACCACTGCAAATCCTGCAGGAAAGGACCTTCAGCACCAAAAAAAACAAAACAAAAAAAAAGGGGGGACAAGAGCTCTGCTAGGGACAACTTTGATAAATCAATCCCTTCCAGCGCCTCGCGCAGTGCAGACAGCGCAGCGGGACTGGCATCGTCCTCGCAGAGCGCAACCCGCAGCAGAGAGGGGGTTTCCTCTGCTATACGCAAGCGGGTCAGTACGGATGCACCTGACAGCGGTTTTACGTAATGGGTGGCTCTGCTTGTTTGGGCTTGCTGCACCTGGAGGTTTTCCTCCATTCGGGCAGTGAGCGCAGCAAGAAACTCACCCTGTACGAGAACAGGACTGCAAGGAACGCAGAGGTTTGTCCCAATGCACAAGCCACAAATTGAGTACACTCAAAAATAAAGATGCAAAAATAAGGATGTGAAAGATACTCTTTCACACTTATGCGTGCATATGTGGACCTCACTAGTCCACTCTTGCACGCACCTTTCTGAACATTTTATCTATTTCTTTAATGAAACATCCTTTTCCACATGGCAAAGATGCTGTTAGGAACCCTGTAATGGCCAGGAGCTGGTTGCTTGGACTAACAGACTATCCAAATCTTTCTTAGCAAGGGAAAACCACCCGGGGTCCTGTCCTTCCTCTGCTTCCTTATCCCCAAGCATCAGAGAAAGCGAGCAAGGCTACCAGGAGCTGCAAGGAGCTGTTGCTAGCACGGGTCAAACAGCAAGGCCCCTTTTGTGCAGTAGTGTTTGCCTTCTGCAAAGTGGGTTATGTTTGTCTTGCTGGCTTCTTCTGGGATTTGCATGAAAGAGCATTTTTCATGCTCGGTGAGTTAATTATTAGCCATAGACAAGTAGCCACTGAGCAATTAGAGATCACAACACAAGGAAGAAAGCATAACAGAACACCTTTCATCTTAACAAGGAAATGAAAGCCTTTTTCTCTTGCTGGGAATTGCCCCTAATGAAATAAATCCTGTCACTTGATACCCAGAAATCAAATTCTTGCGGATGTTTGTAAAGACTTTCTTGGCATCCATCCTCTCCTCTAGAACTTGGAATAACCAGGTAGGTGAGCAGTCATGCCTGGGAGATGCACGTCCCCACCAGCGCACCGTGCAGTGGCAGAGAGAAAGGCCTCTGGGGATTAAGTCCTGGATTCCTCTGGACCATCAACCAACTCAAAACATGGAAAGATCAGAAATGTTCAGCCTGAAGAACACAGAGGCGTTTCGATAAGCCCACAGCTTGATTATCCATCGTGCTGAGTCCTGGCCAAGGGGTGGGTTAGCCCTGGTCTGATGTACCAATGGGGACAGCGCTTCGCTCGGTTTAAGGTAAATCTCTTCATTTTACCAGCTTTATCAGCAGCAGAAGGAAGAAAGAAAAAATAAATAAATAAATAGAAAGAACATTTATCCCTCCTTTTGCCTGGCAAGCGTCCCTGACAAGAACGGGGAAGCAAAGGTCAGACTAAATCTCCTGCAGGACCTGGTCCACGAGCGCAGGTTTTCCTAAGGAGCGGTTTTGGCAGCCTAGCCGGCAGGTGAACAAGCCTTCCTTTCACAGCAGGAAAATATGACCCTGCTATATCAAACACTTAAAAATGGTGTGAACTTCTGACAAGGGTCAGGTTAGTAGCTCTGATCCAGGTCCCCACCAGACTTCCATGCCCTCGGCTGCTTTTGGACCTCAACCTGCCGAAGGGCTGCACTCACCCAGTCTTTTCCTTCCAGGGAGTGAAAGCAAAATGACTGTCCTGGCATTCATCGCATCCATGTTCCTGCTCTTCCTCCAGCCCGCGGAAGCTGCAAGGAGCAAATACCCGCCCAAGTCGGCAAGTGAGTGCGAGGCGCCTGCGGGTTGGGGGTCCCCTCGCCCGTCAGCGCCCACCGCTGCGCGGGGAGCCGCTCCGCAGCCCCGCCGGGTCGCGTAGTGCCGCACACTCGCTGCAGCGTGTTCTCTCCTTGCAGTTCTGAACCCTGTCTTCGGGCCGAGGGAGGTGAACGGTTTGCTGGACGGATCCGTCACGGTGAAATGCTTCTACCCCCAAACCACGGTGAACAAGCACGACAGAAAGTACTGGTGCAGGGAGGCGACGAGGAGCTGCCAGACCATCGTCTCATCCAACGGCTACGTGGCCGCAGGCTACCAAGGGCGAGTGTCCATCACGGACTTCCCGGAGCAAGGCGTGTTCCTCGTCAACGTCTCGGGGCTGGCCCTGGCGGACAGGGGCTCCTACCGCTGCGGCCTTGGTCTCAATAACAAAGCGCTCTCCTTCCAAGTCAAGCTGGATGTTTCTGAAGGTAGCAGCCTTAGAGCGTTGCTTTCCTTTCCCCCTTTTTGCTGTGCTCTTCGGGAGGTCTGTTTAGGCGCTCTTTGTCCCTGGTGTTTCTGCAGGGTAACATATTTTATGAGTGCTCATTCAGCAAAAAAAAGAAATCAGGTGAAATGAACCTCATGTGAGGCCTCAAACTTTGTTTAGAAAGCGCTGACTTTTCTAATCAGCAAAGGGAAGGTTGCAGAGCACAGTGCAAACTAATGTTCTGTGGTGATGAGGCCCCGGGAGAAACCTTGGTGTAGAGCAGGGATACGGCCAAGACACCACAGTGCTGCGGTGACATGCGACACAGTAGGACAACGTCACGCTCTGCGCTGCAGCGCTGCAGCACAGAAAGCCCCTGCGCTTGCAGAAAGCAGACTGCAGTAGACCCTGACCGACGCTCCTTCCCACAGGTCCAAACGTGCCCGAGGAAGCCGAGCTCTTCTACGTGGAGCTACACGGCTCCGTGACCATCACCTGCAGCTTCGGCCAGGAGTACGCGAGCACCAGGAAATACCTGTGCAAGATGGAGAAATCCGGCTGCCGGAACATCATCGACACCTACGGGAAGGTGGATGAAGACTACGCGGGGCGCATTTTGCTGAGCAACGAGAACACCGCGGGGTCATATAGCGTCATGATCACCCAGCTGGGCTGGGCAGACGCGGGGCTGTATCTGTGCGGTGCTGGGGTCTACGGAGAGAGCGGAGAAACTAAGGAAGTGGATTTGCACGTCTATGAAGGTCAGTGAGCTATTCCCAAGCAGCCTAAAGAGCTCTATACGGGTTCCCTTCATCTCTGGTTCTCTTTAAAAGTGGCACTAATAGTCTCATTTTACTTAACAAGGATTTTAATTTCTTTTCCTAGAGTGGTATTATTCTGTTCTCTCCTATAGATCCTTCTTTCTATTCATGAATCCATCAGTCATGTACTAAAGCATGACTGATAAAGCCCAGACTTGCACCGGTAGTTTTCCTGGCAGTGGTGAGCTATCTCCCTGGTGAATTATTCCTGATAATTTGAGACAGGAAGACTGTCTCTTCAAATCATCTAATTCCTTTCATTTTTAAATGGTACATACATAGGAAGGAAAAGACTTCCCCTTCCTCTTAAAAAGGAAGTGATACTTAGAAATGTTGATATATAAGACAACAATAACCCAGTTAACTTAGGAAAAGGAGAGACCTGACAGATCCTCTATGATCAACTCCTACCAGCCCTAGGATGGTCTCCTGCCATTGGCAGCCTAGAGCTCGACCCAGTCTCGTTTCAGCAGCGAGTACAGCTTTGTTCAGCCTGATTTATTCCCTTGGGAAGCTGCCGCACGGTGAAAGGTTAGGTATGTAAAACCTAACCTTTATTTTGTATCTCCAGGGACAGATGTTCCCCAAGGAAAGCACACAGTACTTGGGGTGAAAGAAGGTTCGGTGGCCATTGAATGCCACTATAATGCTAAAGAAAGAAGCTCACTGAAGTACTGGTGCAAGTGGAGAAAGAACGGGTGCTCCCGGATAATAGACAGCAATGGGTTTGTGTCAGACCTGTACGAAGGAAGAGTGGCCATGTACGATGACCCGGAGAACAACACCATTACCATCATCCTCAACCAGCTGGCGGACAGCGACAACGGCTATTACTGGTGCATGACAGATGAAACCAGGGAGAAGAAAACATCGAAGGAGCTGAAGGTTGTGGATGGTATGGGCACATATATTATGGGTTGTCTGCCCACAGAGTGGGTATGAAATAAACTCCTAAACACCACAAAAGGTTTTGTGAGGAGACACAAGTTCCTTCTCTGAACTTCTGTCTTGCAAGGCAAAATTTCGCAGCAATTTCCCCCCCAGTGTTTTTAATGGAAGCACCAGGTTTCAGGTCTGTGGGGAAGCGTTGGCAAGCAGCATCTCATCACAACCACCTCTCACCCTTCACAAAACACGGCTTTTGCCCAGAAACATGTACGCAGCACCTTAGCACTGATTTAGAGATGTAAGGAGCACTTTCCCTCAAAGACGTGTCTCATGGCCCCCATCGCAGTACTGCTCCCTATTTGCTATCACGACTGCTACCAAAACTGCTAACCTCGCTCTCCGGTTGTGTCTCCCTCACAGCGGAACCTAGTTTAACAGGAAAGGAGGAGGTGGAAGCCAGCGTGGGGGGGCCGGCACAGCTGTCTTGCTCTTACCCCTGCAAGTACTACTCCTACGAGAAGTACTGGTGCAAGTGGACCAGGACCGGCTGCAACCCCATGGAAGCTTCTGACCAAAGTCACTCTGAGCTGAACGTTGACTGTGACAAGGTCAACAAGACCCTTCTCCTAAATTTTGACAACGTGGCATTGACGGACCAAGGCTGGTACTGGTGTGGAGTGAAGCACAAGGGCATCTACGGGGAAACCAGGGCCACGTACCTGCGGGTGTCTGGAGGTGAGCTCGGTGGCAAAAGCGGGCTGGGGCTTCCGTGCTACAACCAGGACCATGCTGCCCTCTCCCGAGAAGGAAATGCTTCCCATATCCACTAGGTTGCAGCACCTCAAAACAGAAATGCTCTCAGCCAGCCAGCCAAGATCACTTGGTTTGGTGACCTTTGCAGATGCTCTCATCCGCTCGCTGGTGTCACCGCCTCCTCCTTCCCCATCACCAAGAGAAGCGAGTCTGTACAAATCACTTCCTTCCACCCCATTTTCTCTCTTTTGAGTCTGTTCCTAGTAATTGTTGCTATCAGTTTGCAGCATCACTCAAATGATGCAGCATGTGCCATGTGAAAGAGAGCATGGAGGTAGGAGATAAGACCATAAATCGGATGTAACAGACAGGAAAATTGTAGGGCGCAGGAAAAAGTGCAGCCACCACATTCCCTCTCTGCAAACAAGGGGTTGGGCTCTGTTTCCTGCATTTTTTTGGACGGCAGATGTGTTCCTTGGGAAGGGATGTTGTTGGCAGCAGAGCAGAGCTCCAGCATTGCATTAGAAAACCCACATGCAGCTCAACCTGCTTGAGCACGTGACAGGCAGAAAGTGAAACTCGTTAGAGAGGAGCAGCCTCATTTCACTGCCCTCGGCGTGTGAAGGGCAAGAAATAAAAGCAAGCCAAGTATTCAAGCTATATCCTTGCAATGCTACAAAAACAAGATTTAAAAACGCAACAAGTTTCCAAAGCATACGTGCAAATACAGAAGGAGCCATCTTAAGATTTTTGCAAGACATTGTTTTGGGCGAAGTTTTCCCGGGCATCTAAACCACAATTTAAAGAGTCACATATATATATAAATACACATATATATGTATCTCCAAAACCCAATATAGGTCTATATGCACAAAGTAGAGATCATGCACTTGCCTTCCCTCTGCTTCTTTCCATGCACTCACCTCCCTTCTCCCGCAGCGAGTCTCGCCGTGGAGAGCCCCCCTGACACCCGCCCGGAGCTCTTGGAGGTCGATGCCCCCAGCAGCGCCCAGGACGGCCGCGTTGTCGCCCAGGACAGAGCTGCCAGCAGCAGCACTGGGGCAGAAAGCCCAGCGGCCGCGGGGAGGTGAGTCCTGTCCGAGCCTTGGCCGCTCCACGTTCTCAAGGACTTTACCTCGACTCACGTGGTCCAGAGGCATCAGGTCTCAGTGCATGTTGCATCTCCCTCTTGCAGCGCTGGCCCCAGCTCTCTTGTGTTATCCCTTGTCTCTGTTGGTGGAGTCTTTGTGATCCTGGCTACGGTTTTTGCTGTTTACAAATACCGGCAGATAAAGCGCTCGGGTGAGTCCGTGCTGCCCGCAGGAGACGTCGGTAACGCTGAGACGGGGGGCTGGTGCAGGTGGCACAGCCCAGCTGCTCCCACGGCGGGAAGAGCAGGGAGCCCGGCTGGCAGCACCTCCGCACCCAGGGAGCGGCAGAGGCTGGAGCCCTGCATGGAGCCCGAGGAGCTGGGGGGAAGGATCGGGGCCGGGAAGGAGCTCACCAGCACCACGCAGCCCTCGTCTTCCCTCCCGCAGACCTGGTTTCCGTGGGGAGCTACCGGACGAACATCAGCATGTCGGACTTCGAGAGCGCCAAGGAGTACGGTGCCAACGACAACGCCTGCATGAAGGGGACGCAGGAGACGCAGATTGGGGGGGACGGTAAGAGCGCGGGAGGCCCTGGGAGGCAGAAGAGGCACCACGGGAGCGGCGCGCGGTGGAACCCCTTGGCCAAGGCAGCAGAGACCTTCCCTAATGTCTCCCTTTCCTTCCAGAGCTCGTGAGCACGGCGAGCGAGCCCGAGAGCGCCGCCGAGGCCAGGAAGGCCAAAAGGGTAAGAGGCGGCGGGTGAGAGCCCCGGGATGGGTTAGCGCAAAGGCAGGAGCGGCACAGGAGCAGGGCCAGGTTCAAGCGCTTGGAGCCCGCGAGCGAGGGCTGCTCCTGGGCGCCTGATGCGCCAGCAGCCCCGGCTCAGCCCCGCGGCTCCTGCCTGCAGCGCTGCCCCTTCCTCTCCGCAGAGCTCCAAGGAGGAGGCCGATGTCGCCTACTCGGCGTTCCTGCTGCAGGCGAGCGCCGTGGTGCAGGGACACGGCGCTGAGGGCGGTGGGGACGCGGCCGCCCCGCCGGAGCGCTGGGATGGCTGCATGTGAGCGCAGACGGCCCCGCGCCGCGGCCTCCGGCGCCAGCACCGCTTGCTTCGTCTTGGTCGGCCGGGGAGGCCGGGGGGCCGTGCACCGGGCCCGCTCCTCGCACCGCCACGGAACGCGCTGCTTCAATCCCTTCCACGTCCTGCTGGGCTCTATAGAAAAAGCATAAAAATATTCATATGCAATACAAATCCTGGAATAACGACACACAAGCTCTCCCCTTTTATCCAATCGCATTCCCACTCCTTTCCCTGCTGCAGAACCACACACCAAGATCAAGTGCAGGGTCTCAAGCATCACGGCTCCGTGTCGCAGTTGGATCCCCTCTCCATCGTATTGGGAAGTGCCTCAAAGGCAGCACAAGGTGCTCGCAGGCCCGGACACCCACCTGCACCTGCCCTGGGCTGCTGGAAAAGAATGAATGATCCCAAATCGCTAGGAGAGGCCCCATGGACTCATCCAGCCAAAGAAGAACACTAATGCTTAGAGATTTCCAAGCTGAAACACCCCTTTTCTCTCTTCCTTCCCAGCTCAGCTTCCTCCTGAGCAAACTCCTGAAGCACCACCTCTTGCTAGCAGCAGTCATGCATGGTTTTGCACAAAAAGCTCTCCGCGTTGCATAGAAAACAGAGTAAATAACAACATCAGACCTATCCAGGCATTGAGGCATGGGGGCCGCGCACTTCCCAGGAAAGGCTAAAGATCAGGGGCACTCTCAGAACTGGCCCATTCCCCCCCTTCCCCTCTCCAGGCGGGACTGTGCATTACATGCAGTGACCTTGGTGCCAGCCTGGGGCTCCGCAGGATCCACACAAACTCCTGCGATGCTCCCGGGCTGCATCGCGCCCACGGTGCTCCATTCCCGCAGAACGGAGCCGCTCGCGCGCTTTGGCGGTGAACAGCTTTGCTTTGCGGCACAGCACGGGCAAACACCACGCAATCCCAGCAGCTTGCTTTTAAATGCAAAAACAAAATAAGGAGGTCTTAGCTCTCAAATTTGCCAGCAACTATTATAAATAAAACTGCTTTTTTAAAAAATCAGTAGCATTGAGAGACACATTCCTGAGTTTTTTTCTGTATTTGAATGCTTACGACTGCCAGTAGCAACTATAGCAATTATAAAGGACACACGCTGAATTCTGCTCAAAAAGTTTCACTGACAAGAAACAACATGGCAAATGCAGTCTAACACAGACCAGCGCTTTTTAACGGGGTTTATTTACAGTAAGTGCAACCAATTTACACAAAATGTAGTACTGAGTGTCAGTAAATTGCACACAGTAAATACACACAACTTTTTTTTTCCTTCTGTTCAACAGCCACATCTATTACATTAAAAAAAATGATTCTTTTACTGGTGAGGCAGAAAACACCATTTCAAAAGGAAACACAGGTTTTAATGCTGGAAGTCCCTGCTAGGGTTACTCTTGCAAGCACTACCCACCCTGTCTACAGGCTGGTTTCAGCAGTCTAAAAGTGAGCCCAGCTCTATAAGTGCTGTTCTGTAGCATTAACTAGATCATAACAGTACCCACCGGGGATCCAGGACTCATTAATATATACAAAGAGTTTATAATTTAAACTATAATTCTATTATATTAGCATAGCATAAGTCTGCTGGTAACACAGGAGAAACCTTTCTAGATTTGCCCTTGAAGAGCATCCTTGGCCAGAAGACAAGTGCTCTGCTGACTGGGCTGACCTCGGCGCCTCTGGCTTCATGCAAGACTCAACGGATGCGTTCCCGGTGATCCACCTGGCCGGCCAAACACTCAGTGTTTGAGCAAACGCCAGCTACAGTCAGTGAGAAACAGCTTTGAAACATGACATTATTTCCATGACCAACACAGGCACGGACACCGCGTTCCCAAACCCAGGCCCCTGCCACGGGGGTAACGCTGTCCGTGCTCTAATGAGACTTCTCCATCCAGTCTAGTAGGATATCCAGCTCGCCTAAGGATTTCATTGCTGCAGATGTGACATTCAGCTGAAATGGATATACAGGAGCAAGCCATAAGGAACGATAGCAATTATAACCTTGTTAAGGTGAATCTGAGTACCTGCATTAATTAACAGACATTTTGTCACCAACTTACCCCTTTGTAGTTGGTGAGTATTTGCTTGAATTTCTCTGTGGACTCCTGGCCACACTTGCACATGTTTTGGTTATGCTAGAAGAATGAGAGAATTCATTCGCTTGGAGCTTTCATTTTTAAAATAACAGATCACTTTCTAGCTATGATGGAAATTATTGTGCAGACTGAGTCCTTGTGAAACTGAAAAAGGCTGCACTCCTCAAACCCAGCCTCGGCTGACTGGTATGAACGATAGTTTTGAGGGCTAACACGGGAGGTCGTCGATGAAGGGGCGAATATCAAACCCTCTCAGTGGACCTGCGACCTCTCCATTTCATGTCCCTCTTCCACATATCACCGGTTAAAACCATGTTTATAAATAAAGATTTTGTAATGTAATAAAATGCTTGGCTCTACTTGTATATGGAACACAGGCGTAAATGAACTAGAGGAACACTGCAGACTTACGCACTGCGCGAGGTTCCTCTTGATGCTGAGGAAAGAGTTGGCGATGCTGCTGATCTTCCGGTTGATGTAAGAATCCTCGGTTGTGCAGTATTTGAAGACTTTGTCCACATAGAAGTTGAAGAGGTGATGGATGATGCAACATTTTTCTGAAGACTTAAGCAATATATTTTATTTTAAAGGTCTTCCAAAGTGCTCTACGCCTACAGTTTCCAGCAGACTCTGTCCCCCCAGCAGAACATGCCACCTCTGCCACTAGATGTAGCTGACAGGGCGATGTTTGGGACATACACTTTGCCTTGATGGAGACTGATAATATATAGGTCGTTATTATAGACGGATTTTCCTGAAGATCAGCATTCAGCAAGTCCCATTTAGTCATCTAAAAGAGCAGCCGACTTTGAAGGTGGATATTGGAGGACCCTGAAAGCCGGAGTGCTGGCCACAGTAGCACATAGAGCCACTGGGAGAGAAACAGGAGAGCCCGGCAAGGCGCCTACCTTGATCCTGTGCAGGGAGTGCGGCTGGGACAGGATGCTCACGGTGCGGATGGGGTCTCTGCCTTGCTGTGCAGGCAAAGAAAGCGGCGGTGAGAGCGGGATGGTCCTTGCCGGAGCCGCTCCGGGAAGGGCTTTCCCACCCCACCGGAGCCCCAGGCAATACTCACAATGTTTGCTTTAATTGCTGCAAAACCAGCCCTAATTTCATTCATGCTCACTGAAATCCGGCAAGGTCCAAAGTGGAAGATTTTGTTCCCGTTCGCTAGCATCAACCAGCACGTAGCAGAAAAGAGGAAAATGTGGGATCCCTTCATGCTGTGGTGAGATGGGAAACTTGCTGTCTGGCAGCCTCAGGAACCTGCACAAGGAAAGGACAGTATTTCCTCACCATCTTTCCTCTAAGAAACACAGAAAAATTAACAAAATTTATTACTTCTTATCAAGATTGTAAAAATATGATTTCTGAGCTTACATTACCTCTTTGTGGGTTATACATCCACGTGAAAGAATAGCTGAGGTCACAGTAAAAGTACCTTGAACAATTCAATTTGTTCATACATGCTGTGAGCTGAGAACAAAATTGTGATATTTATGAAAAGGCACAGATTTTAGATATTATTTGTTGCATACGTATATGTGCATTAGAACACACTGGTTAGTGTGCTCTCACATCTCAGATGCAAGAGAAGAAGAAGAAAAAAAAAAAGCATTAAATATCTCAAAGAAGAAAAAAAGACTGAAAATACCAGTAAAATCTAGCATGTAAATATAGTTTCTCTCAAAATCTTCAACAGAAAAATAAGTGCTAATAAATTTAGCAGTTAAAAGCCTTCTGACTCAAAGAAAGTAGCAGTGAAGGTAACTGTGCCTGAAAGCAGCAGCTCGAACAAAGATGCCACTACAGCAGTAGGAGCAATTAGGTACAAATTCCTACAGCAGAAGGACAAAATCAGCATTTTACCTTTTTTCCCGTGATGCAGACTCACCTGGCTCTCCGATCTCTGACCTGAAGAGCTCCGAGGAACATGTTTTTATCCAGGTATAGGGAGGAAATAACTCTCGGATTAACTTTTGGGATTTTTCTCCCTTTTCCCAGCACAGATTTCCCTTTGTAATTTACTGAATTAATTACTCAGTGAAAGGGACCAACTCATGCACCCACAGGTGTTTCTCTAGCACATGGAGGCGGGAAATCTTGGCATTTCCTTATCATCCTTTATTCAGGAAAAAGGATGCGACCGAAAGGAGGGACCGTCATGGGGGTTGCGTCTCCCGCACTGCCGTGCTCGGGGATGCCTCGGCCGGGGGCTGCCAAACCTTGCCGGAAAAGGGCCTTTCCAGGCTAGGAGAAGGGCGGGGGGGAGAAAAGGGCCTTTTCAGCTGCGGAAGCTGAGTGGCATCAGCCCGTGAGAGGCTGTGCTCTGGGCGTCCCACAGCGGGAGCACTTCTGGTGTTTTCACTAGGTTTTCAGGAGCGTCCCTATTTCAGGTGATCGTGCACAGTCCGAAGTTACTGTTCTGCAAAGGAAGAGAGATTTCCCAGAGACCGTTCAACGTCTGCCAGCCTTGCAGCAAGGAGAGATTTTCCCCACGGAGGGGAAGGCTGGAGGGGCTCCCCTTGCACGGCTGCAGGTATCAGCTGCATCACCTGATGCTCCAGATCCATCTCCTGGGCCGCCGGCCGGGACAACCATCCCGGGAAGGTGGCAGTGGGCTGGTGCCCACGGAGGACGTTAGGATACCACCATACTTTGCCTTTGGCTCCAAGGGTAGTTCTGTAACCCCTCTGGAAGCGCTCAGAGTGGTCTGCAAGGAAAAACAAGCATTGAACGACCTCCTTGGGCTGCTCATTCCCCATAGGAAGAGCCAGATGGACCAGAGGACACGGGCACGGCAAAGGATTAAACCTTTAAACCTCTAAACAGCCACTGTGCCCTGCACAAGGGCAGCAGCCCGAACGCATGACTCCTGTGGTGGGGCTACAACTTGTGCCTGCACCTCTGCAGGTCAGAGCAATTTTAGAGAAATTTCCTGGGTGAATAATTTATTGATAACAAATTCAACCCTGAGACTATATCCATCATCACAGTAAGACTAGGCAAATACTCTCTACGCCCAGGCTAGTCACAGTTTTGCATATCTTTGAGATCACCACAATGCACCCACCAAATATCTACTTCAGCCCCTGTATCACCTGCTATAAAAGAAAACAATCCAAAGGCAGGTCCCGATCTGCAGTCGGTTGCATTCCCCCCTGCTGAGGTGCTGGAGTGATGCTCAGCAGCACGTGAATTCCCCCTTTCTGCCTGTAACTGCAGCAAAAGTTTCACCCAGAGTGGAGGAAGAGGCAGCGAGGACTCACCTGTGCCAACACCTTTCCCAGCTCCACACCCAGCCCCAGTGAGGAAATGAGGGAAGAGGCAACGAGCTGTTACTTAATTATGTAAATTGCAGATGAGAAGAAGGGATTTTTTTGTCCTTATAGTGACTGAATTGATGCTCAAGAGACAGGTCAGCCAAATGCCAGCAGGAAAGAACCCAGCATGGCTTAAAACTGCTGGCCAGGCCCAGGAGGAAAGGTGACAGAGTAATAAGGGAGCAAGGTGCTGCGTTACCAGGGCTTGGGGGCTCGGGCTCGTCGCTTAGCCTTGCTGTCCTTTGACTGGCCTTTTGGAGAGCAGCAATGACAGCATCGCTCTTCCTTCCAAGGGCAAAAAGGGGTATAAACACATTGGACTTTGGGTGACACAGTGGGGACAGTTGTCATCCTAGGTTTTGAAGCATAGGCACAAAGACGGTGCTTGGCTATGCCAAGTGATGGCCCTCTGGGGCGCAGGAGCATCCCGGCTGTTCAGAGCAGGTCTGATCCAGGCCAACCATGAAAGGCAAATTACCAGGGATTTTGGCAATAGAGTCCCAAACTCAGCTATTGCCCTCGGCTTGACGCTGTGCCCAGGTGGTTCCCCATGTGCGCAGAGCTGCAGCAACGGGAAAATGACATCAGGGAAAGAGCCAGGCATTGCTCACCCGCTCTGGGAAGGAAGAGGAAAAGAAGAAACAGGGATTTCTGGAACATGGTAGCATGACAATGCAGGTGGCAAGATCAGCTAATAAAATGGGAAAGGAGGCCCTGAGGCGTTCGCTCTGGGAAACCAAGTCTTTTGCATAGGGCAGTGCCGGCTATGCAGGGCTGTGGGAAGCAGCCCTGCCCCTGGGTTCCTCCTCATGCCCGATGGGGAAGGGTCCTCCCGGGGGACTTCACAATCAGCACAGGGCAAATGCAAAGCAGATTTTGGCCAGAAGCCTCATCCCACCCGTGCCCAGCTCGGGCAGTAGCTGCCCCGCAGAAACGCAGCAAAATGATTAATGCAGAAAATCATCATCTTGCAGGCAAACGAGCAGTCAAGATTTCTTCTCCCAATCTTTGGCGGGTTCATGCCCACCCGTGGGCATCATTACCACAATGGGGACTCAGTTTCCCTCTAACTCTGTGCAAGTCCCGTGCTTTTCCAGCATCTCTTTTCCACTGACATCGGTCGGCCGGCGAGCGCTGCGTTGCAAGCGCGTCCCTCCGAAGGGGGGGACAGCAGCGCTCCATGACGGCTCCCGCGGGACGGGCGGCTCGCGAGCATCGTCCCCCCGAGCCGCTGCCCCGCGCGCAGCTCAGCGAGGCAGCAGCGGCAGCAACAGTTACAGCAACTCCTCCATCACTGCAGAAAGCGCTGGATTGAGGCGGACCAAAGACCTGGGGAAATGACTAACAAAGTAGACAGCACGTTCCTGGAGAGCGCTGGAGCACAACAGGAGACGAGACACCCACGCACCGAGAGCGCGCCCGCCTGGGGAGCCGAGCAGCGCGTGCAGCTCCTGCAGCCTGCAGGGCACGGGGGCTGCGCGGCGCCGCCGCCGCCGCCGCGAGCCGACACGCAGCCAGCCCTGCATTCGCTGCAGATTGACAAAAGCAGCTGCTTTATCCTAAACACTTCCACGCCGCCCGCTCTTGCAAAGAATCTCGCTGTCAATAACTGATCACATGCCTGCATTAACATTAGGTTTCCAGTAAAACGACATCCCTTGCCAAAGGATTGTAATCCTGTTTCTAGAGGAAGAAAATGTTTCCGCATGGCTTTCACGCCCCAAAACAGTCACACAGTTGTTCAGCATTTGCTCGTTTCACTTCGCTGCCCTGTAAACTGTCAGACTGTCTTTCACTTACCATAGCTGCATACTAATGTGAAATATTAACTGTATCAGTGCTGCCACTGCAGCTCTGCATAGCTCTCAGAGCCTTAGGAACTGGAGATTTAATTGTCAAATTGTTAATTATCAAACCCTGAGTCTCTTTCCAGTCTCCTGCAAACAAGTGCTAATGTGGAATAGCCCTCTGGAAACCAGTGGATTGACAGCAGCGTCTCAGCAAGACCATGCACAGCGCAGTCATTCTTTCCATAAGCGTCCTCAGAGCCCCAGTTTGCTGCGAGAGATGGAAACGCTGCCCGGGTGCAACCTGTGGCCGCGACCTCTCCCAGCCCCCAGAAATCTGGCAGCCTCTTCTCCCCCGATTCGTGTAAGCAGAGCACGCATGCCAGCCTCGAGGCTCGCGTAGGATATGGCTCACCCAGCTACAGCTCTGCAAGGCTGCTGACCAAAGTAGAAAATTGTTTTTCTCAGTAAGCTCATCAAATGACTCAGAAGAAACTTAGCGAGGAGTTATCGGCTCAGAGGTGCGGTACGTTCTGTGCCCTCTTTTCGCTCACGTTTCTAACCCCAACCACCTTAATAATTCTGAAAATTAAACGCCGAGCTCTGCTTTTTACAGGGCTGCAGGCTAAGCATGGATGAACTTAATGAAATGCAGCATTTGTTCAGCCAACAATGAAAGATTTCAAAAATCAACAGGGTGAAGCATCAGGCAAATCCATTTTCAGGATTTCTTCCCCCAAACTGCACTGCCCGGCCCCCTGTCAGGACCAGAAAGCAGCCGGATGCCTGCACAAGGGTCGGCCCTGATGCACCGGACAAAGTTCAGGAAAGAGGCTTAAGACCAGACCCGAAACCTGAATGCAGTGAAACCCCAATACCACAGTCATGTGCGTGACTCACCCAGGGCAAAGCCCCCGTCAGGCCAGGATTTTACCTCAAGAGGTTAAAAATGCAAAAATTTCTCCTTTTTCTTTTTCCTCTGAGAAGTCCCCATTATGGAAGGAGAAGCGTGGTGGAGAATCGTGAACATGGCCATATCTGTTCTGCAGAAAAGCATTAGCTCAGTCACCGGGGGCGGTGGGGGGGGCGTTGAAGGTTAAATACTTGCTTCCCCTGTTTTGATAAAGTGTGAGCTAATATTTTGGTTATCATAAATGGCATCTTCCCCAAAGGGAAATGAATATTTCAGGTCTTTACAGCTTAGAGCCTGCTGTGATATACAACTAAAGAGCAACTCCTGCTTATTTCTCATGAGCCACCACTGCTTGGGTTTCGGCAGCCACCGCTACGTTTGCAGGCACCGCTGCCTGCAAAGTTCCGGGCAGGAGCTGCGTGTTCAAAAAGCTATTTGAGCAAAAGCGGAGGGAAAGCTACCTGAAAAGAGCAGCTTTGACACCGAAGAAGAGCAAAAGTTCCCTGCCAAAGAACAATATAAAACCCAAAAGCCAGGCAGAGATTTGCACTAGCCACCAAGCACGCGTACGTTTTGAAGAGTCAAATCTGCCACCAGGGTGAAGCGCTAGTTTAATCAATGAGGCTTTTTCAGTTTTCAAGAGGTTTCAGAGCCCTTTTGATGTGGGCATTTGACATATTAGTAATTGAGCTGCTCCAAACAAATGGCTACACCAATATACAGGAAAAGAAAATGATGACATACAGTCAAGATTTCAAGACAAGTTGTAGTTGACCTGCAAGCCTGAGTGCTGAGAAGACAAATATTTAGCAAAGAAATGAAACTTTCTTGAGAGGTCTTTCTGAGGGACAGAGCTGTAATCACCAAATGGGAAAAGTTCTTAAAACAAATAACTGCCACTTTTAAAATGCTCTAAGAGCCCCCATGCACATCTTCCCTGCATAATTTGCGTTTGTTTATTATGCCTGGTTCTCTCCTGCAATTCCAGCTGCAGTTATAATATTTCTCACCATCCGTTGCAACGTTTTGCTTCCTCTGGTGATTCCGGAGGGCTCCGGAGGGCCTGGGCTCTGCTGTTTGCAATGCAAGCAAATGCCTGGGAGACGGGGCAATCTAAAGGAGACACGAGACAGAAGAGAAGGCAAAATTAGAAAGAGTTAAGAATTGAGCAACACATATAAAGATTTTCTATACTGGGCTGGGGATGTCCAGCTGAAGCTGGTGGATATTCCCATTTCTGAAGGATTTCTGAGGTGGTCCTGGGGTGCTGGAGGGCTCCTTGTGGCTGCTTAGGAGAACAAAGCTGAATTTCTTTCCTTTGAAAATCCATACTTTTGAAAAGTGACAGAAGGTGGCATTGGTGATCAGGAGCTGCCCTCAACAACGAGCCATTAGAGCAACCCAAATCACCGCACGCACAACGGGACAAGGGAGCTCGCACCAAGGCGGCCTGACTCAATTTGCAACCAAGCAGAGATTTTAAAATACATTGGGCTCAGCTAGAGATGTTATTTGGCATGCAGAGTAGCTGTTTTCTTTCAGAAACACCAAATCACCATCACCCCCTTAAAAGCTTCTGCCAGAAAATACCTTACTGCGGTATGGCTGCAAAATAACAGCATTTTTAGGAAAACTGTGCTTAATTCAGCTTTGAGAGTTTACGATTCTCATCACTTTATATAAAGGCAAGAGAAGCTCTTGCTACTTGCTAAAATGCCGTAGCCTTGGCCAAGGCCCCACACTCAGCACCCCGTTCCTCATCCCCCAGCGCAAGGCAGCAAAGCAGGGTCCTACCAGGACCCCGGCAGCTCTGATCTGCCCCACATTGCCGAGAGGGTAAAACCTGCTGACGGCGCAGGCCCTGCATGATGCCAAATAGAGAAGAAACTGGCTGCTCACTGTGGTCACATCAATTTTCAAATTATCTGGGGAGCAAATGAATCACCCGGATAGCCAGCCCAAGCGCTCAGAGATTTAGCTTTCACCAAAACTGAAACTTGCATTTCAGTAAATTGGTCATGGATTCTGCATGCAGCCCAGCTCTTGAACACAGGTTTCGGTTTTGGCTGGGTTAATGATGTCTTGAGGATGCATCAGCTCAGGGCTTGAACTGCACAGTCGCGAGGGGGGCAAGGCTGCTTTCAGTTGGGCTACATGCATGAGAATCAGAAGTGAAGCTGTCCCATAAGTGGGAAGTATTCAGAGCTCCATCCAGTTTCTGCACAAATTTAAGGTCAGAGAAACAAGAGGAAGGAAAAGAAAGCAAAAAAAAAAAAAAAAAAAAGTGCTTTTGACAACAGTTCACAGCAACTTGGCTCTCCTGCTTCCAACATTATTGGACAGCACAAGCCCCAGGCAGGATCAGTGGGCGGGAGCTGCTCCCGGGGCGCCGGCGCAGCATCGCAGCAGGTGAGTCCTGGCTGCTCCGTTCCCTCCTGCGCTCCTCCGGCGCCTGAGACGGAGCCCCGCACACCGCGAGCAGTCAGGAAGCAGCCCAGACACCTGCGCTCGTGGAAAAAAAAAAAAGAGAGAAAAATAAAAGAGCTGTGGTCCCCCTGGGAGCAACGTTACCTCAGTAATAGTTTTTCAGTAGCTGATCTCACGGCTTTTGTAACTCACGTTTGCTTTTTCTTCTTGGTTTGGTACCATTCCATGGATAAATCAGAGTTTCGCATGCATCTGTTTGGCTGAAATACCCCTCAGGGGCAACGTCCGTGTTCCATCACCAGCTGCAAAACACAAAGGGGATCTGAACACATAGAAGTAGAAAATTGTACACAAAATATTTAAAACCCTATCACATCACTCAGAAAAGAAGGTCCATTTATTATCAGAAATCTCTGCTTAACCATGTGGGGTCAAACCAAGATTTTATTTTCACCACCATAAGTATTATACACATTGGAAGTGCACGTTTGTCCCGCAGCATGAATTTCTCCCTGGAGCATAGTTTGAAACTCCCGGACTCAAAAGGGGCTGCTAACTGCAAACAAACCACTTCAAATAAACAAAACAAAAAGGGGAGGGGGGTGGAAATCTGGTAATATTACTTTTTTGCCAGAGCAGAGGTATCAGTAGCACTTTCGGGGTGATTAGTCTTGGCATCTGCATCACAAAAACCACTGCCTTTGCCTCGGCTTTTCGGATGTGCCCCTGAAATGTCAGATCTGACCGAGCCTGCACGGGCAGCAGCACCCGGGGCTCAAGCCCATGGTCCGCTGTGCACCCAGGGCTTGGGGGGCAGCGGAGGGGGTGTCCCCACAGGCCACCCCTCCCGCACACAGGTACTTTCAAAGCAGGGAGCAGGGGCAGGGGAGGAAGGGAAAGCCCCTCTTACAAAATCATCGCGAATAGGCAACCGCCCGGGTCACCTTCGGCCTCAGCTATGAGCCGCCGTCACGCGTGCCACGCGCCGCGTCACTCGCGGGGACACGTGCTTGGTGGTGCGTCATGGAGGAGAAGAGAAAGCCCCGAATTTCCCAACGCCTGGCGTGGGCCTCGCAAAGGACCTCGTCGTGATCCCGCTGGGACAGAGTCCGAGTGCCCCTCGGTGGCCAGTGGCCAGCAGCACCCCCTGCACTGAGCCCAGGTGCAGTTGGTGTCACCACTTCATCATCTAGTGAGTCTCTGCGTATGGACACTTGTCCCAGTATCTACTGTGCAACCATTCCCATGGGTAACAGTAGCAAAGTGGTTGGACTCAATGATCTTGAAGGTGTTTTCCAACCCTGACTATTCTATGATTCTACGAAAACTGGCTGATCAGAAGAGCAACAGTACCAGACGCCTTGGTCTGCCCAGCAGGCAGGGTCAGGAGCTGGAGAGCCCAACCGCCCAGGTGCTGGGAATGGCCCCCTTGGCAGGTGTCTGCTTAAAACATAATTATTTTGGAAAACCAGCCCATAAAGCACCTGAAGTGCCAGTCCCAAAGACAACCTGTTCTGCCAGAGTCGCTGAGAGAGGAAAAGACTGAGAGGTCTCAAAGGTAGAAGTTCTCCCATGCTTTGTGACACCAGGGCACCAGGTCCAGGTATCTTCTGGGCCTCTTTTGCCTCCCAAGGACATACCTTGACATAGTTTGTAGGCACATTTCGTATCTGTTTTATCACGGAAACACCAGCTCATTTTTCAGGTCTTCTTGCTCAGCACGTAGCATGGCAGGATGAGCAGCACATGCCCTGTGCTCACGAAGAAGGTGAAGAATGCTGCAAAAAGTAATTATGGTCTCTATAGGCCCCTGTACCTTACAACCTGAGAAGCTCTATCTATTAAACACACCCAAGAAAAGCTTGAAAGATGATTTTCTCACTGTTTTTTACTACTTGATGCAGATGGTTTCTTGGTCTAGTCAAAAAACACACAGCAAGCACCAAATATTAGAAACCCTACCTATGCAATTAAAAAAAAAAAAAAAAAAGTATTTCCTAGTTAAATTAATCATTAAAGCACTTAATCTACAGATCTGCTGAATTTTTCACTACCTGATTTTTTTAGGACAAGATGTCAGCTTGATTTAGTGCTAACGGAAGATCTGGACTTGATAAGAGATTTCTAATCATATGAAAGGCCACTCTAGAAGTCGTCATATCTTCTATTCATAATTATTTACCTATTTCTGGACATTTACATGTTACATGGTTCTTCTTATTAATGACATTGGTTAAGTTTCCAAGGAGTAATTTGGCATTTACCTGTTGAGGTTGTATTAATCACATTGCCAAATAGAGAGCAAGACTGCTAGAAAGCAGGTTTCCAGAACTGAAAAATCCCATGTTATGTCATGCCAGCAAAAAAACGCTTTAAAAAAGATGAAAAAAAGAAGCATATCATTTTATGTTTAACCCACCAGGAACTGTTAGTCAGAGTCAATTCTGCTGAGAAAGCAAAAGCAATTGCAGGCGAAACTGCTGTTCCTACATGATGAATAAATGGCCACCAAGTCATGGTTCCCCCATAACGTCACAAATACATGACAGATCTCATGAATCTGAAGCAATGAGAAATGGGAAATTTTGGAATAGGAAAGAAAGAAATACTCCATGATGTTTGTCTGGAAATCCAGGGGATTCTTAAGGCTAAATCTGTAATGCATCAAGTGTATAACACACAATGCCCCTGTGTCCAGAGGCGTTGGCAGGGAAGGAGGAGGCAAAAAATGGAAAGTTTGCACACATAAATATCTTGCTGATGGGAGAAAGGTGCCTGGGTGGCCCTTGGCCTTGGCTGGGCGGTGGGATGAGCCGGGCCGGCTCTGTGCAGGACGGGGCCCAACTGTGGCCTCCACCCGGGGAAGAGCCCCGGCCCGGGCGGCCTCCTTGGCTGCAGGGAGGCAGAGCCGCCGGTCTCTGGACGCCTCTTTTGAGCAGAGCAGCTCTGGGAAGACTGCGGGAGGTGGGGTAAAAGTGCCCGAGAGTGACTTTTGAGTAACGTTTTTTCCTTCCTGAAATATCTTCTTGGCAACCATGAAAGCTGTTTCCTAAAGGTTTAGAAATACACCCACGGCCCCGGGCACTCTTTAGGAAAAGGTGCTTTATTCATTCATGCAGGCACGTCGTAGTACTGCAGAGTGAACGTATTTCCACAGCGCTAAGCACGGGTGAGTCAGAGCGAAACTGCACCATCAAGATCTCTGACACGGCAAAGGAAACACAGGTAAACACAGGGCAGTATCATCAGCGCGCAGAGCAGAGTTTCCTTTATGGAATGGACACATCTGGCTTACGCTCTTTTGCACCAGAAAAACAAAGCAGGTTCCAAAACAGAGAGGAGGGAACTGCACGAGGCTGAGCAGGGCTCTTGGCTACCTCGGCGTCGAGCTGCGGTGCCCGCGGCGAGACCGCGGCTTGCTCAGGAGGAGAGGGAGGCCCTGCGTGTGCCCAGGCAGCCCTGCCTTGCTCAGAGGCTTCCTCTGGCCCAAGGCAGAGCTGAGAGCCCGTCTGAGGTCCCTGCTGCAAAATCCAGGTCCCATCCATTCAAGGCCTTTTGCAAGATAACCTTCCCCCAAAGGCTGTCAGCACCTAAACGATACTTCTCCTTCCCAGGCACCAAACCAAACGGGCTTAATTCCTCACGACGTGCAAGGTGCTGGCAGGCAGCCGTAGGGAGCTCCAGGCACCGAGTCAGCTCAGCGGCAGAGCCGTTAGAGGCATTGCCTACATGAGGAAATTGCACCCACTTACCCACTTCGGCTTTTTTTTGCATAACTTTAGATCTGCTTGTTAAGTCAAAGCAGCCTTCAGAGGACACTCTCGGCAGTGAAGCTTTACTGACCCTGAGCAGATTTAGATTAACCCGAAATAGACAAAAACCTCCCGGGATTGGAGTGAAGGCTGGAATCGGAGACTAAGGCAGGGTCTTATCAGTGGACCGTCATTACCGTTTTTGACTGAGCCCTCTTGCGCTGCGCCTGCTTCTCCTTCCCTGTAACTTCTGGCTGGTAGTCAAGAAAAAAACCGCACTGATGCACTAGAGCTGGGGAGAAAAAGGGATAACTAATGACACGCTGTGATTCAGATAAACATCTAGTGTCCCCGCAGTGATTCACTAGAAGATTCCTTCTCCTTCAAAAAAACCATTGACAGCAAAAGGAGACAAATCAAAACACACACAAAAATAGTTACTTCGGGGCCTCCGAGTTACGCAAGGTTTTATCCCTTTGTGCTCATTCATGAATACACACCAAACTTTCATCTTTTTGCTCCTAAATACATATATATATAAAACACATGCAAGGACCATTTTGCAGCAAGGTCCTTCATAGGGACTTGCAAATTCAAATTCACAAATTCACAGAAGTTCAGGGCAACAAAGGAGACAAGAAGTGAAGCCACTTGTGTCCAAACCAATAAATGTGAAAAGGTCAGGGAAGAGCAAACTATTTTCAAGTAACACCAGGCTTTTCAAAGAAATCCTCCTGATTTCAGAAAAAGGTAAATTAATCTCTACTTTCTCTTTCTTGGATAGTTAATCTTATAATCAAAAGCTTTATCACAAGGAAGCAGGAATATGCACATGCATAGATATCTACAGAAAGAAAGAGAGGGCAAGAGAGAGCACATACGCACTGTAATAAAAAACGGAAAAGGAGAGAGACTGAGGAATTATCTTCAGTGCCAAAACAGTCGTTTTTATCAGAGCTGGAACAACAACTCTCATTTCACACAACACACTCAAACTCGTGGAGCCAGCGCAGGGTTAGTGAAGATGGTCCATTTACAGGAAAACAAAAACACTGTAAGGTGTGAATGGTGAGAACGAGAAGCCCTTTGGCGTTCTCACGCACAGGTCCTTCTGGGAGCCGAGCCCAGGCTCTGCTCCGTGCCAGCTGCAGCAAAGCGGCTCTTCTGCTGCCCACGTTACTGCGAGAGCCCGGAGGAAAAAGAAGCCACAATCATTTTTCTTGTTAAGGATTGGACCAGATTTTGGTTCCCACTTGTTTCCCCTGCTTCCTAAAAGCTCTTAGGGTACTGATATAAACATTTCTCCCCACAAATTTGAAGTGCAAAATTAAGAACAGCACAAAGCAAGAGCTTGGAAGGTGTTCCTTTCATGCCAAAGGCATTAACTGAAAATAATAATAATAATATTTAAGATTATTGTTTTATGTGCATTTATAGGATGTGCATTCATGAGCATTCATCAGAAAGCCGAAGGAGGAGGCAAGGTGTTTGCACCAGTTCATTAAAAGCAATAAATTGAATTATGCATGGCATTGGGAACCTTAAGTATAAATATGCCACCGAGATTTAAGAACAAACACTTTTTCCCCCTTAACAATAGGGCATTCATCTAAAAATAAAGATAACCATGAGGATGCAGAAGTAAATTGACACAGCACCTTTTTTGTTTGCATTGAGCTTTCTTCTTTAGCCACATTCAAATTTACAAGAAGCAAGCAATGAAAAAAAAAATGCAGAGTCTAAGCATAAAAGCTTCGATGGGGTGTGAGGAGAGGAGGGGGGTCAAGGGAACAGGAAACCCAAGTTGACGGGAAACCCAAGTGACATTTGGGTTTAATGAATGACTTAAAACCCCAATATTACTCCTCAGGAAATGGGGAGAGGAAATTGAGAGATGTTTTGAGAGTATAAATGAGGGGCTCCATCAAGGTGAAGGCTGCAGATCTGCGTTTTACCTCCTGAGAAACTGCACTGAGGAGGGGACCAAAGAGGAAAGGCACCAGTTGCAGCATGCAGCCCTGCACAGCACTTGTTCTCCTGCTCCTGGCTGCCAGCGCCCAGCACGCCAGCTGCTTGCACGCCGAGCCCAGCTGCACTCACTTCTCTGAACTCCTGCCCGCCTATCTCAGAGACTTGAGGATCAAGTTCGAGGAAATTAAAGACTATTTTGTAAGTAAGACAGAGCTAGTCTCCTTCCTGCTATTTGTTTTTTAATTCTTCTTGCAAAGCCTGGTGATTTGGATAGATAGCTTCTGGTGGACAGAAGCGATTCGGTTGGGTGTTACGGGACTTGCAGGTGGGAGCAAGAGAAGCAGCTCAGTTTCACTGCTTGCGGGGAGAGAGCATGCAAGGGTGTTCTTCCGAGTTCTAGTCACAGAGAACCGGAGAGCTTTCACAATGAATTTTAGCACATCCTACTATCCAGACTTCCCCCTCAGTGTTGCAGAGCAACTTGTTCATCGAACAAATAGGAAGGAAATACAATTGTCTTCAGGGCAATTAGGCACAGCCTCACCAAAGTCAATAGTAGATGAAAAGGGAAATCTTTTGCTACAGACTTTTTCCGTATATTGAGTTTACTACAAAAGTAGCCTGGACAAAGTACTTTGGGAAGCCTACAATAACCAGCACTTGTTTTGGTGCCCGTAGAAGATCAAGGCTTTGCTAAAGAGAGCCTCGGTTGCTGAGGAAGCAATCACGACAAGATATCCACAGCATTTGCCACTGCAAAGATGTTTGCTCACATCTCTATTGCTATTCTTGCTATTGTCGGTGGCTCCTGGCAGCAGCTAAATGGACAGTGCTCCAGGTGAAGTCCCAGAGTAACAGTGTGGCTGGCATTTATTACCAAACTAGCATGGATTTAAGACCTGGATTTAGAGCTTGCTGTAAATCTCCAAGTTAACATTAGGGATGAACACTTATAACCTCTTGGAAATGCTCTGTTAAGTGTCCTGGTCCCTGGGGTGGGGTCAAGCTCCTGGTCTTCCAGAGCTAGCGGTGCAAGAGGGGCTCTCCAAGGACAAACATCTAGAAAGCAGAAACACTCAGACAGCAGAGTGTGACGGGGTGTGCGGGCAGCCCTGTTACGTCAGTCTGACGCTGACTACAGCGTGCAGCGCTGGGAGAGGAGGTAGGAGAAGTCCACCAGAAAGGCAATAAGCCCTGCTGAAGGTTGGGATTTCATTACCTTGCCGCCTTTGGGCCGCAGGATATTTGCACTGCCACATTATAGGCCAAAGAATTGATGATTCCTGTACCTAAAATTAGTGTTATATGCACAAATACGAGCAAGCGCTTTCCCGCCTGGAGAGCACAAGCGCAGGCAAGCCAGGCGAGCCGGCGGCGAGGCGAGGGCACTGCCTAAGTAAAGCTCTCCATTGCACCCTTGCTTCCACAGCAATCCAAGGACAACGAACTCGGCATCCAGCTGCTCAGCTCCAACTTGCTCAATGAATTTAAGGTAAGAACTTCACCTTGTTCCCAGAATATAACTCTCATCCAAGTCCCCTGTCCTTCTTCATCCCTTAAGGAGGGAACCAGACTAAACCGAGGCTCCTGTCCCATGGGGACAGATCTCAAGTCACACTTAGAAGTGTCCCTGTGCTCCGGCCACCAAAGCCCAGTGACAACTGGCCTCCGGAGACTTTCCCCGCCACCTGTGGCTGACACCAACGTGGGTCCCTCTGCCTCCTCAGGGCACCTTTGGCTGCCAGGCTGTATCGGAGGCCATGCGCTTCTACCTGGAAGAAGTCCTCCCGAGCGCCGGCCGGGCCAGCACGCGCCACCAGCAGGGCGTGAGCCACCTCGGCAACGCGCTCATGCACCTCAAGGCCACCATGAAGCGCTGCGTGAGTAGGGGACAGGCGCTCGCGCGCTCACCCGAGGCTGGCGTTGGCCACTGTGGCCACGCCGCCACCTCTGCATCACGGTCGTCTGCAGCACCACGACCCCGTGAACACGGACGAAGGGGAAGCGGGAGGCACGCGGGCGGGCGGAGAGAGGGTTGTGAGCGGGTGGGAGGAAGCCGGCTCGGCTCACGCTCGGCCTCGTCCCCTTGCAGCACCGGTTCTTCACGTGCGAGAAGCAGAGCAAGACGCTGCAGCGCATCAGGGAGACCTTCGAGAAGGTGGGTGTCCGCTCGGGACACGGCGGCCCCCCTCAGGAGGGAGCCGCGATGCTACACAGAGTCAGAGGCTGTAATTATGTAGAAAAACGTAATGCATAACCCAAAACGCAGCTAGAGATGCCCAAGCAGCAGCTGGATTTCAGCTGGATGCGTGGAGGGAGAGGGAAACTATGAGGTTCAGAGGAAGCATAAAGGAATAAAGGAGATAACTGAGCTCCCTGCGGTGCTCCCGGAAGAACACCAGCTAAACTCCCTAAATTGCTGACAGGGAATCACAACAGATATGCTGCACAAGTCTACACATGGACACAACAGATGAGATTTAAATTCTTTCTAAAACTTGATATATAACAAGCTACAGTGGGGGATACAATGCAGGAAAAGGCACATATTCTCCCCAAATTGTACTTATTCACTGAGTGATTTTGCACCCACTTTAAGCTGATTTTCCACAAATAATCTGTCTGTAGAGATTTCAAAACAGAAACATCAGAAATCCATCTGTGAACTAGTCGTTGCAAGTACTCGTGCTGCAGAACAGAAACGCAGCACATGCCCGGTATCTCCAAATGAATCAGCTCAGACGCCTCGTTCACAGAAAGATCGATGTCAAAAGCCATAAACTCACGTGCTCCCCACAAGCTCCTGGCGCCGCGGAGATTACAGTCGAACGAGGCTGTTTCTCGCCGCTCATGACACATATCGTTACCTACAAGCTTGAACGAAAACTGTAAATGTGTCAAATGCATTAATTTTAATTCTTGGTGAATTGTAGAATTATTATCTACCAGCCTAACTGCAGGCTTGTTAATGAGTTAAAAACTATATATTAACTTTCACCTGGCAGATGAATGAGAATGGCGTCTACAAGGCGATGGGAGAATTTGACATTTTCATCAACTACATTGAAGAATATTTGATGATGAAGGGAAGGAAGTGAAACTGTACGCGAGTCTGCATCTTTCACACAAAATCTCGCTGTCTTTCGGAAATGATATGAGGCTCTAAGAGCATTTGAGAGACTAAGTTATGGCTCAGGTCAAAAATTACAGGTCAATAACATCTGAAGGTTTAATATTGTATTTAAACAGTTATTATTTTGTGAAAAAGAGTTTAATATTTATTACCTCTAATATCTAAGCGTTTATGTTTACAAATATTTTGAAGAGAAATGAGCTTTTAAACTATTATTTATTGTTCAGTATTTTTGTGCTGTTTATGACTGTGCTGTTTTATTCATAGTGTCAAAACTCCCCAAAGCTGCACTCTTTTGGGGTGCACGTGATGAGTGAAATTTCTCCCGAGTGCAGCTTTGGTGAACAAGGTCAGTCTGATCAGGAGCTCTCCAAGCTCCGCAAAGCGGCGCACTCTCCTCCTAAGTCTATCCATCTCTTTAACTGTGCATTTAACTTTTGTGCGCGTAGCTTTGCCAGTGTCTCTGGTTCCGCTTAGCCACTTAAATATTCAAAATTATCCCATGACCTTACACTGAGCAAATTAATTGTAAAAGAAAAGGGTCATTTTGTCTTCTTTGCATGGAAAGGACTGTGAAGGAGGAGGGCCTGCAATGCAGCGAACAACGTGGGATAATGCCCCAGAAACAGATTAATTCTACCTCTTTTCTTCATTCCTGCATTAGTCCAGATTATAGAAAAAATATAATAGGCATTAAATATTTGGTTCTAATAGAACTTGTGGTTCAATGTTGCTACTCATTGATTTTCAGAGTGCTGAGTTATAACACTCTACACCTTTGAAAACTAATGGCAATATTTTCTAGTCTTTGACTGGGTTTTATTCACTGTTTTAAGAAAATATTTTATTAAACCACCATTTTAAGGTGGATTTGGTGATTTGCAATCAAATTCATATGGCTGACATTGTTTTATTTCTAATTTTGTGAACTCGCAGCATAGGCATTTGCTTCTAATATTTAGAAGCACTAGGGCAACAATATCATGCAATACTCTCAGCTTGTCATTTGCTTTTCTATAAACTTTAAGTCGCCACTGAAGAAAGACTATTGAAAAGTCATTTATTCTATTTTCACATTTACTGTGATAGAAGGGTGTTCCCACAAAGTGGAACTGGTGATTGAAGAGCTGTACCCAACCCAAAGCAGGAATGCTCTTTTGCAGGTCACTCCTCTTACTAAAGCCACTGAAGTGGCTCAAGGGCCACTTGTTTGAACCAACCACTGTAAAATTTAAATCAAGATTCTTGTTTATGCGGAGACTTTTGTATGTTGTCTGTGTGAAAAGAAATCGTTTATTTTTGCTAATAAAGACCTCAGAACAAATAAAGCCTCTGTTCTGCTCTTTCCAGTTATTAGCACAGTCAGGGCAAGGCCTTGATCCTAGATAAGACACTAGATAGTAGCTAGGTACTGGACTAATACGAATTGATAACAGAATTGCTGGTGTTTCCCCAGGTGTGATTTCTCTATGCATAGGGAACTGTATATATGGCAACTGAATATGTAATTTCAAGTAGCGTGCATGAAGTTATGGCTCTGTCACTAATACACCCAGAAATCACCCAACACAACCATTTCCAGTCTGCATCGCATATCCACCGACGGGCGGTTACTCATGGACACCCACCTGGCCACATTTCCGTTTCAGTTATGAGCATCTTTCACTTTCACTGATTTCAGACCTCGACTTGCCAGTCCACAGCACTCCCTGTGTTTGTCAGTAGCTGGTCTTCCTTTCCTCACTGCATTAGAAACAAGAATATTCTCAGTTAATAAGATAATTTCTAAGTCTGGCTCTGTCCAGACCTCAGCACAGTGCAGGTCACTGGGGAGATTTAGCCCAATAAATTGTTGGTGTTTCTAGCAAAACCTGCGTTTTTGGGCACTCTGCAGCACCTGGGATCCCCCTATCATCACCAGCAAGAAGACGAAGGCAACATCAAGGGGACAAAGCCAACGAGGCAGTGTCAGCCGTTCGTGGCAGGAGCCCAAGGACTCTCGTGAGCTCAAGCCGAACATCGTGTTCTGCTCTGCAGGGAGGAAAAGTGTAGCATCAGCTCAGCTGTGGTGAGTTTTTCAGTAAAACCCAGTCACTCTGATTAAAGTAACCACAGGAAGGAAGCAGATGGGATGCCGCTTGCTGTACAGAGAATGAAGGTTTCCAGTTACCTGATGCCACAGGAGTTGCTCCATGTAGAGGAATATGGAGGAAGAGCAAGTCAGCAAGCGAGGAGAGGCTGGCCCGGCAGCGCAGGCTGCGTGTGCAAGGTGGTTCTGCCCCTCTGCAAGAGGAAGGGACCTGCAAGGCCCCGGCCAAAGGCAGCGCTTCACGAGATGGGGAGACAGCTGAGAGCAAGAGCTCCTCCGAGCAAGAGGACTAGATGTGCCGGCACCGCGCAAAGTGCAAACACGCAGACTTTTGTCACCAAGACCCAAGGATGTTTGCACCATGACACGGATCTGGTACACGGAAGCATGATGACACACCTGCAGCTAAATATAGATAGCACCTCCAAGAAGTTTTAGGTAGGGTGTTCTGGAAATGCAGAAAAGCCATCGAGGCAGCCAAAGGACCTGTCACAGGGCAATGGCATTTCCATGGAAGAAGCAATCCCTATGTTTCATTGTGGGTCAGGTCCTCAAGCAGGTCTTTTCACATTCTCAGGCCAGTCACATGCACAACTAGTCTCCCCCTGCCAGCCGTGCTGCTCAATGGGGGTGAAGAAAGGAGAGAGAGAAAAGAAGAACAGAAAGGGCACTCTGCGAACCGTAGACACGCGACGCACCGTCACAAGTCACCTCCATGACTCATAACACCTACAGCAAACCAGAATCAGAGCACCACCATCTTCCAGCCTCGATCTGCGACCTGCTGCACGTGTTGGATGTGGCTGTCACCCTGCCGTGCCCCATGTATGGGCTCCCGCACGTGGAATGGCCTTCCCAGGCCCAGCATCACCTCGCATGCACTAAAAATGTCAGTGCTTAGCCCAGCACCGACCAACTTCACCAGCATCTCCTAAATGCTCCTCCTTGCGTTCCTGTTTCATCCGCTCGCTGCTATTTCTTGGTGCACACAATAAACCTTGGACCATCTCCAGACACGGGTGCTGGGCCCAGCACAGCTGCTTCTGGTGCAACTCGTGGCTGAACAGCAACATCTCTGTGCATGGTCCCACAGCGCTTAGTGCTGAGGTAGTTCCTGCCCATCTCAAAGCAAGTCTGGGCGTTACAGTAACAGCACCAGACTGTCGCGTACATAAAAGATGGTGGTTTTGTTCTTTTATCCCACATAAGCAAATGGTTTCCTTGTTGGGTACCATCTTCCTGAGAGCTACTCCGAGTGCCGGGGCCGCTTCCCGACACCGAGCGCTGCCGTCCGGGAGCCGCGCCGGTGACCCGCGGAGCCTGCGGCTGCTTACCGAGACAAACCCAAGTTCTCACCTGCCCAGAGGCTGCTTATCGCGAGTGCACAGTGGGAGCACTTCAAAGATTTTGGTCTGGTGCAGGTTGCATGTGGTTAAACCATCTTTTTTTTTCTAAAAAAAAAAAAAAAAGTAAGTCTAAATGCTAAACGCTAGAGGAAAAGACCTGGTAAGCTGATCTAAGCAGAAGCCTAGAAGACCTTCTATTTCCAAATCTCTCTCAAAGACAGCCTGACCTGCGAGCCATAGGGTCACCCATCAGCTGCACCCTGGGTGGTCCAGCCTGCCATAACAGAGCCAACACTACACAGAAAACCCGTTTCCGACTCCCTCCGTGACTAAGGGGTCAATCCAACTCAGTGTTAGACATTACCGCCAAGGGTAATCTCCAAACTGTTGCTTTCCTCTTAAAAGGAGGGAAAAAAACACCCTCCAATCGGTGTTTATTCATCACAAGCGCAGTCTGCGGTTAGAGCCGCACGCTTCCGACAGCTTGGGACAGACTGTGGCCTTGGTGGCCTGGGCCCAGTGGCCAGGGACAACCCGCTGGGGCCAGCAAAGTCCAAAATTGCACAACTGTGGGCTGGAATTTTCGTGGCAAAACCCGAGGCTGAGCTACTGCGGGTGAATCACTGCATGGGTTAGCAAGGGGCCAGCGCAACACGACTGGCATCTCCTCTGCTATTCCCCTGGCACTTGCGAGACTCTCCAGTCAAGGTGCTCACTTGGCTCTTCTGCCTTCCTCCTCTGGACAATTTGGGCCAGGGCAGAAGACTTCAGGAAGACATGAGACCCACTCCAAAAAGGGAGTGTGCAGGCAGGGTTTGCACACACAGAAAGCTCGTGGTTTCACAGAGATTGATTAGTCCCTGCAGCTGGGGTGCCAGCATGCAGACAAAACCCCCAAGGACTTCAAAAGTGCCTGAGCATGGGACTATTGCTCTTCCAAAGTGCAAGTTTTGCTTCATCAAGGAAGCAACAGCCCCAGGGAGGCAGCGAAGCAGAGAAGTCTGCTAGCTGCGATGCCAGTTGCTTCTGCTTTTGTTTTTTTTTTTCTCTTTAGAACCTTTCCTGAAAGCCATAAGCACCACCATGGTGATCAATGTGTTCTTGCTGACTCAAGAAAGCTGCTCAGCTGCTTCGTTGGCCAACACGGGAAAGGCAGCTGGGTTAGTTCTCAAGGGATCATGGCTAGAAGCTTCTGCTGAGCTGGCTGACTAGGTGATGGGAGCAAAATACCACTTGCCTCCTCCATGTGCAAGGAGGAAGAAAAACTTCTCTTGCCTGAAATATTAATATACTCTTCAGGAGCATTTGGCTCTTTCCCTCTTGATCTTTCTTCTAGACTTTGAGCTACTCCTCACAGAGAGGATTTAGCTCCTGATGTCGATGCTCGGCCGTTAAACAGGTTACAAGATGCCTATTGAAGAGTGTGAAGCAGCCGATGGGCATCACCAGGCCTGGAGACAGCCTGAATCCTGTGGCATCTCACTGTCCTGTGGGACAGAGCACAGCTTGGATTCAGTGGCTGATCCCGTTAGATCTGTTATATTAATCTCTTCCTTCCCCTGTGCTGAAATCTAATCCAGCTGTAACTCCCGCTGGCCGCCAACCTCCAGGTGCTTGGATCAGAGTCCTTGGGCTGTCTGGCTGATGACGAGGAGGAGACTGCAGCCCACGAGGACTGGACAAACCCGGTGTACGGCAGTGCCAATTCAATGACCCGGGAGAGGCAGTTATTATCTGTCTTTGCCTCCTGCCATCTGCTCCTCTCTGCCTCCTGGCAAAGTCTCTATCCCCATTACATCACACCCTGAAGCAAGACATTTTTTTTTTCTTTGCTCCAGGCAACTCAAGGTTTTCAGTTCCTGGCAGTAACACCAGATTTCTTTTCTCCTTTAGCTGAAATTTCATTTCCTGAATCTTTTGCAATGTTGACCCTAGCTCTTGCGACTGGCACATCTTACATACCCTGGCCATAATCTGCTCAATTTTGGAGAGTTTGTGCCAGTCCAAGGTACTCTGAGTTTCAAAGCTGCAAGAAACATCTTCATCTTTCCTGATGGAAAAGATGCTGCAAATGTCCAAAGCAGGAATCCCACCAGCCTAGCACAGCAACTTCTGCAGGGCACGTTATTGTCAGCAAAAGGAGTATTTTGTTCCTGGACACCTTCGTTTTACAGCTGCATTTAAATTACCACCATCATTGCCTAACCAGGACAGCAAACGCCACTATCAGAATTTGTTGTCATTTTGCAGTCTGCTTCGGCAAGCACTCAGCAGAGTCTCTGTAGCTGCAAGTTCAAGCAAGCCTATTGCTGATAAGGCTTTTATTAATTTGGCATTTTTTTAGCCGTAAGCAGCTTATTGTACCAGCACAATCCTTTCCAAGTTCCACAAGTGGAAATCCTAACTCTCTGAAGCGCCTAATCCCACTTCTTGGAAAAGTGCTACCACCATCAGATTTTGCATGGGAAGTTTTGCATTTCTAAAGCACACAGCTCACCGCCTGCTCCTCAAGACAAGCCCAAGGAGGCTCCAAAGGTGGCTCAGGTAATAACGCACCAGGGAGACACTTCAGAAAAGAAACATCAGGTGCAAATAGAGGAGGAAAGACCTGAGTCAAAGCCTACCCAGTTAATAGAAGTTAGCTGTTGGCATCCCTAGATGCAGAACTGCCTTACAAATACTGATAGCTCACACACAAAGAAATACCTGCTCTAAATTCTCACCGTTAGAAACCTCAGGGCTCTAGTGCGATGGGGAACAGCACACAACTGCTCCATACCACTCTGTTCCTATTTCTCCCTCTACCGATTGCACAAGTGGCCTTCCTGCCCTGCACGGCCACCGCTGCCTAGAGCACAGTTTGTCCTTTGAGGTTGTCCAGAGTTGAACAACATCATGAGAGCACAAATAACCACTGCCCCACACAAGCCTAGAAGTGGGGAGATGCGAGTTATCCCGGCCTTGTTTCTCTCCTTGCAAGAGCAACAAGTACATCTAGGCATGAGAGACAAGGAAACAGAGACCTTCATGATTCATCTCACAGGCAGTAGCAAACACTGATGATCTCCCTGGAGCAGAGCCAGACTTTTGATCAAAACCAATCCCCTCGATAGTGAGAAATACATTTTTTTTTCTTAGCAGGAAGCTTGCTACTAAAAATAGGAGGGCGGGGTGAGGAAAGAAGGTTTATTTTCCTACTAACTACTCAAAATTTAAAATGCTGTGGTGAATTCTTCACATATTCCTTCAGAGTCAGCAGGTTACACGTACAGTCCCTTGGTCCTACACGAAGCGTTGGGTGGCTCGATCAGAGTCCATAGGTACATGGACTACGTGGTGGTCACTGACGTTGAAGCTCACATCTTGTAGCTTCATCTCCAGGGCCAGAGATACTCACTGGCTCCAGGTGTTGGGGATGCAGCTGGGCATCTCGACTCTTTAATTTGCAACTGCAAACACATGCTCATCAAGCAAGAGGTGAGCAGAGACGGGGGTTGAAAAGGACCCCCCAACTCCATGAAAGTGGGATGATGTTCTTACCTTTCATCACTTGCATGAGTGGTCCTGCTTTCCAGTTATGCTTGAAGTATTTTCAGAAAGAAGATTTAGCAAGAGATATTCTTGCAAGCTTATCTCACTCCTCTTTATCTTGTCTCTCATCTTCGTCTCCCAGTTGAGGACAGCCACATGCACCTTCTTGCAAGGCCAAGCAGAGGTCAGGAGGAACTGGGTGACACAGTCCAGGTGTGCAGAGCTTGCACTGTTGTTATTTACCAGCCGGAGTTGCTGAGTAGGAAACAGCTCCAGAAAACCTCCTCCTGCTTTCCAATAACCTGCACTTTCAGAGCCCCAGCTCTGGGTCAAAGCGAGGGAGGTGGAAATACCTCTATGAAACAGCAAGAAACAGCAACACTTGAGCAAAGGATAACATCTGACCCAGAGCATCGGACAGCTCAGGTGAGGACCTGGCCCTGGACTGGCCCAGGTATCACGGCCACCACTTTGAGCATCGCTTGGATGGTTGTAGGAGGTCCAAGATCCTGCAGTTTCCCTCCTCGCTCCAGCCCCTTTATTTACAGCACTCCGTGAACATGTTCGCCTGAAGATTTTGCTTTCAAACCCCAGGCAACAGAATATTGCCTCGCATGAGTAAGCTGCTCTTCTCACCCGCCACCCACACTGACCCAGCTATTCCTTTTAGCATCAACAGCTTTACAGAAAACAGAGCTCGGTTTTCATCCACCTCGGTGGCCCCTACGAAAGTGGTGACAAATAAGGAGTCTCATATGCTGGGGCCACGTGGTCCCTCCTGTGCAGTGCATGCTCCAGGGCTGTACATCCCTCCTTTCCCAGTGGGATACTACGCAGAGGGGCAGCAGGGGCTGCAAAATGGGGCTATGCTGCTCTTAATCCATGGGTTTTGCAGCCTCCCCCAGCACGCAGAGCCACGCGGGTCCTTCTGCCATGCCCATCAAATCCCCACTCTCCACCTTGGCCCTCCCAGAGGGGCCAAGGAAACGTCTCAAGCTGCAAAACCCCAAGCTGGATCCGAGATTCGTGCTGGCAAGCTCTGTCATTTCCAGGACCGCTTTCAGTAACAACCCCAGTGGAAACAGCAACCTCAAGACGCTCCCCCCGTTCGCTCAAGCCACCTGGGGGATTTTCTCACCAGGATTACGTTTGTTTATTAAAAACGCTTTCCAAAACGCCGAGCTGAAGCTGCGCACGCCCTGCAGAGCTGCGGGCTGAGCCCTTGGAAAACCCGCGCGGGCTTCACACCTCGGCGCGCGCAGCGCGTTCGCGGCCGGCGCTGCGGAGTAGCGCTCTGTTTTGGAACGCGGAGGCTGCAGAAAGGGGACTCCTCCCCTCGGGCTTTCGCAAGCGCCCCCGGAGGCGGCCCCGAAGCTCCTTTTCTCCGTGCTCTCCCCTCGCAGCACCCCGTGGGGTTCCGTGTCCTTCGCGTCGCGGTGCCCACGCGCACCCCCACGTGCCCCGCTGCAGTGCCCGTGCCAGCGCAACCCCTTGGGAAGACCGGAGCTCGCAGCTGGCACGGCTCCAAACCCCCGGCTTTCCCGTCAGCTTTACAATGCTGGTGGGAAGGGATCCCCCTGGGGATCCTTCCCGAGGGCTGTTCCTGGTGTCCTGGCTGGCTCCTCTGGCTCCAAAGTGGGTCAGGGACAAGGAAGAAACCCCAGCAGGCGGCAGAGCCAGCCCAGCAAATCCAGGATTTAAAGCTCAACCTGAGGGGCTGCAGAACAGTTCCCCAAAACGCTGAACCATCCGCGGGGTTTTGGAGGTGCCGGATATTCTCCCTTTCTGACCACCCCGCGCAGCAAACAGGGGCCGGCGCCGCTCATCCAAAACACTTGTTCTGCACAGGCCTGGAGGGGCTCGAGCTCCGCACGGGGCCAGGGAAGCTCCGATGCCGCCAAGACCCAGGCAAACCGCAGTGCCGGCGCGGCGCAGCCCGGCCCAACGCGGCGCCGGGTCCCCCTGCCGGCC
>VZSV01000143.1:1772461-1784764 GCA_013398735.1 Nothocercus julius
CAAAGGGGCAAAGCTGCTGCTGCCAGGACTGCCAGAACCACCCGGGCTGTCCCCGTGGTGACGTTGCTCCCAATGTCCCCCCGGGGCTGGCAGGGAGTAGCGGAGCCCTGGCACGGCAGGGACAAGCCCGCATGGCTCCCGCTTACCTTCTTCTGACACTTCAGACCACTCGGGATTGGGAAATTCATACTGGCCCATTCGGATGCGCTTCTTCATGCCCGGAGAAATGGCCAGACCGTGGTTGGAGTAGAAGGGGGGGTACCCACAGAGCCTGGGCACGGGGAAGCAAGACAGGAGTCAGCACGGCCTGGAGAGCGGGCAGCCCTGGGCTGCTCTGCTCTGCCAAAGGCTCGGAAGAGCCGCTTCCCTGCCCGGAGCGCTCAGGGACACGGTGCTCCCGGCACGGCCCAGCCTGGCGTACTCACAGGATGTACATGATGACCCCCAGGGACCACATGTCACAGGACTTGTCGTATTTCTCGGGGCCCAGCACCTCTGGGGCTAGTGGAAGACAAGCAAATCCCCAACATCAGCCGCGGGTAGCCGGGGACACCGGAGCCAAACAAGCAGCGGCCTCCTGGCAGCGAGGTCGGAGCCGGGCAGCACCAGGAGCCGCGCTCGGAGCAGCCCTCGCTGCACAGTCCCCTTGGAGCATCTCCAAGAAGAGCCATCCCAACCCCTGCTCTGCAGCCAGGGGCTCAGAGCTGCTTCTGGTCTCACCCACCAACTCCAGCCCTTGCTCACCACCAGCATGGAGAGGGGACTTCCAAGGAACGGGAGCGCCCCGGCTCCGCAGGGACTTACCCACATAGTAGGGCGTGTAGCACGGGGTGGCCAGCGAGTTGTGCGTGGTGGTTTCTTTAGCAAAGCCGAAGTCCGTGAGCTTTAACACAGCATTGGGCCTTTTTGAGGTGTACAAGAGGTTTTCCGGCTGTGGAAACATCAGGAACAAGAAATCAGAACTAAGAGCCAGGAGCAGCAAAAGGCACTGGTGACGGTGGGACCAAGAGCAGGTGCCGGTGGCAGCGGGCGCGCACAGCGCGGTACCTTCACGTCCCGGTGCGCGATGTTGATGGAGTGCAAATACTGGATGGCTTCCCCGATGCTCTTCATGATCTCAGAGGCCTCTGCAGTGACAATAAAAGGACTGAAACGTTAAAATTCAGTTACTCCAAATGAGCCCTTTTCCCTGGGTCACCCCAGGAGCAGCTACGAACCAGGAGCCAAGGGACAGGCCACACGTGGCTGAGGCCAAGAGGGTTTCCCCCACCCAAAAATCTCCCTGCCCAAGCAAGCTCTAGGCATGATCCTATACCCTAAACAGCAGAGCCAGAGAGGAGAATTTGCTCCTGGATAGGGAGAGGGGTAATGGTCCTCAGAGGCTGCCAGGGACCTGAATCTGCTGGGGAAAGTGTCCCTGCAGGCTGGGAAACTAACAGGGAAGGGGGCTTGGGTTGGGGCTTTACAGAAACAGCAGCAGAAGAGATTGAATTGGTTTAGCTCTATGAATTGAGATAGGAATAGGAAATAGGAATGGCAAGAAACTGCCCGAAGATGAAACCCAAAGTCAGTGTTGACTCCATACCCCGTTCAGTGAAGGCCTGGTCTCCCCGATCCTGAATTCGGCTGAAAAGCTCCCCACCATCCAAGCTGCAAGACAGAGACAAGAGGCATCAGACACCGATTCCCCACCTCACATCTGCTCCAACGAGCCCAGCACCTTCTCCTGCACAGGGACTGTGTAGGGAGCTGTAGGGAGATGCCCCAACTGAGACAACACCAAAATCAGCGAAATCAATTCAGCTGGCGTGTGGTGACACGTGCCGGTGACAAATCGGGTTGTGGGGAGACTTCCCAAGCACAACGGGCTCAGCACTGCCCTGAGAACAGAGCCAGCTCCTGGGCAAGGGGCTGAGGAAGGACCAGGAGAAACCTGCTTGGTTCCTTCCGCTGCTAAAGGCTCCCGAGGTACCCAAAGGAAACCCAGCCCCATGATCTCCACCGGTGAAAACCCAGATAGCTTGTCTCTCTTTTATCTAATTCAACTAGAAATGGTTTCTGGCTTTCCCACACAGCATCTCATGCAAGTGCCCTTTGCATTAGCCAGACACTTGCGATACAACTGGGGAACAGCCACGAGAACCGATGCTGCCCCGAGCGTGCGATGACGGAGACCACGTGAAAGCCCAAGTGGGGTGTTCTGACGGGAGACCCCAGCGAAGAGACCTCAAGGTTGTCCCAGTTCCTGGCGCGCAGAGCAGCCCTCGGGCTATTGCCGAGATGCTCTGCACGGAGCTCTCCTTCCCGGGGCACTGCTGCCCCGTCACTGAGCCGCTGCTCTCCTCCCACGCCAGCCGAGCAGCCGCAGGGACCTTTCCCACCTCCAGGTGCCCCGGGGCTCGGTGCCGTCCTCGGGAGCCGCAGGAGCTCTGCGCGGCACCTCTCTGCTCTACTCGTGCTGCTCCTCACCCCCTCGGCCCCGCTGGCACCCGACCGGCTTGCCAGGGGAGAGATTTTGGCAAGGAAGCTACATTAAATCACAGCTGCGGTTGGGATGTGGTTTCAATGCTTTCCCCTTCATTCCTCCTCCTCCCCGTGTTATATCAAACATCTGCCAGAAATGAGTTGCTCAGTTGCTGCTGCGCCCTGCCCGGCGCATCCGTAAATCCGTCCTCGCTCCCAGCCAGACCCCAGCAGACTCGGCTGCGGCGCCCGTCAGGGACAACCCATACTTGGCATGGCCAAAGCAAAGTGGATGATGCTCTGTCTGCCTTAAACCCACAGGCCTGAAGCCTATGAGCAGCAGAGCAAGTTCTCAGAATGACTCAGAGCCAGCTGAGCGCCCGCTCAGAGCGCACAGCGCTCGGGAAGCCGGTCCCGTGGCACCTGGATGCCTCGTTCCTGCTGGTCCTGCTTCCCCGCGCCCTTCAGACCTCCTCCCCACGCCGAGCGCCTTCCCGGGGTCACCAGGACCTTCCACAACACGGCAGAGGGGGAGTTTGCAGACCCCCTTTTTTGCATCATCTGAGAGCAGAGAAGGTGCTCGGAGCATCGTCCCCTTGGCCGGCACTTACCACTCCATGACGATGAGCAGACACTTCCTCCCCTGGTAGAGGTTCTCGTAGACGTCCATGATGCGCACGATGTGTGCGCACTGGGACGCCCTCCAGTGCAGCTCCACCTCTCTGCGCGCTTTGGGGCAGTCCTGCAGCATCTGCACGAGAAGCAAAACCGCCTCAGTCCAAGCCCTCGGCGCGCTGCCCGGGGCAGCGGGCGACGCGCGCGGGACAGGACGCCGGCGCAGAGGCGGTGCGGAGGACGGGGGCAAGCACGGAGGCTGCCAGCGTGCGCTGAGCGCACTGCGCTCCGCAAGGTCTCCATCTCCATCTAGTGGAAAGAGCGCGAAGCGGGAGGCCCTGGTCCGAGCACCCCGGGGGCGCCACACTGGGCGCCGACCCTCCCTAAACACGTCTCAGGAACACATGTCCCTTGCCCACTGTGACCAGCGGAGCCAGGGACACCAACCACCGAGGGCAGCGCTGTCATCCGTCCAGCGTTCCTGCGCTTCCCGCCAGCGCACCAAGCCCGTACCTGCGACCAGAGAACGCCCTCCCCAGCACAGCCCCCCAGGCGATGCTCGCAAAGTGCCCGGGGCGCCCACCCGGCACCCCGCGATGCTCCTCAAACAGGAGGCGGTGGCGGCTCCGTCACGAGGCCCTCGACCTCCGCCGAGAGCTCGCGGCGCCTGGGCGCAGGCAGGACTTTCCAGTCAGCCACAGACTATTAATTACCATGTTCGCCAGGGTAAACAAACTGCCTTAATTATTACGCTCCTAAATATAGAGTGACAAACGTGTCTTTCTCGAGCCTGTTTCAGCTTCCTTCTTGCCCCTGCAGCCACCGGACTTGTGGCTTCTGACGCTGCCCCAACTCGGCCCGAGCTCCGCGGCTCCTCGGCCTGCTGAAGAAGGGATCTCCACGGCTCCCCCCGGAGCATCCCGCTGCCTGCTCCGTGCCAGCACGTGCACTGGCAGGAAACACCATTTGGGGCCGTTTTAGCAGGAGAGAGAAGCAGCACTTCTGTCCGCCCGCGCCGCGGTGCTCACAGCCCCCAGCTCTGCAGGGCTGCTGGGGGCACCGAGCGATGCAGAAACTGCGCAGAAAAGGGGCAAAGGAGCAGCAGGGAGACTCCCGGCCTCGGGCGGCCCCCGCCAGCGCGATGAGCAAACAGGAAGCTCTGCTGCTATAAAAAGCCGAGCAGCAACGGGGAGTTGCAGGCGAAACCGCGGCAAAGGCTCCGGCGAAGGGCAGTGGGGACCAAGGGTGCCGGGGAGCCCAGGCGCGCAGGGCTGGGATGTGCAGAGGAGGTTTATTATATCCAGCTTTGTTCCAAGGAGGCCGGGGGTGGAGAATCAGGAAGCTTAAAAGAAAAAAAAAAAAAAAAAAAAGTAATTACCAGCTGGGAAAATTGGGCAGCAGGAAGTCGGCTCTTAGTCTAATTCTGAGCAAGACAAACAGGAGAACAAAAATGCACACCTGGTTTTCAGAGGTTATTCAGGGCTCTTCTAGAGCAGCCTAATTGCATTTCTAATGAACTCCGGGGGCTGCAAATAACCCCAAAGGCAGCGGCCGCCGCCTCCATCCCTGCGCCCCGCGGCTCAGCGGCCTCGAGCGCACGGGGAAGGTGCCGGCGCGCGGAAACCAGATCCCCCGTTACAAAAGTGTCCCCTGGCCGAGGGGCAAGGGCAGCGGCTGAAACAGGAGCGCTCCCGGCCGCCGCCGCGGCCGGCGGGCAGCGCAGAGGCCCCGAGCTCGTGGCAGCAGCGGCGCTGGGGCAGAGCGCCTTGCCAGGAGCCCAGGAGCGAAGCTGCCCTGGGAGCGCGGCGCACGGCGGCTGCGAGCGGCCGCATCCCGCACGGACGCGGCCTCATCCTGCGGAGCGGATGGGGACAGCGCGGGCGGCCGGCACGAGGGGGCGGGGAAAACGTGCCCAAAAAATAACGAGAAAAGAAACGCAGGGCAGGTGAGGGCGGCAGGGAGGCGGCGGGAGGAAGCGGCCTCCCCTGACTCACCCATCGTGACGGCTCTGTGCAAACAACCAGCAGGAGACAGCAGTTAAGGAAGATAAATAAATAGTTTCAGTCTCGCATATCTGAGAAAAACAAAATTAGGCGACTATTCAGCTCCAAGTCTCTGTTGTGGGATCATCCCAAGCTCCGCACCGGGAGCGCATCAAAGGAAACGCTGCGTCGGGGCGACTCACGCGCTCCTGCCCTTCCCACGGCAGCGGCTCCGGGCTGTGCACAGGGAGCACAGCGGGGTTCGGACAGCGGGGAACGCAGGGATCTGCCCACGGCCATCCGCAGCACCGAGACATCCAAGGATGCTCCGCACGGAGACAGGGCACTTGGGACCTCTGTCCCTGCTTAGCGGGGACGCAGAGGGGATGTTTTGCCCCCAGGCTTCCAGGTGGTTGCACTAGGGACAATCCAAGAACGACACCCAGCACATTCCTGGGTGTAGATTCCAGAGCAGTGACTCGGGAGGAAGGAGAAGCGACGTGGGAGCAGAGAAAGCCCCAATTCAAGACCTTACAGGAGGGTGACGGAGCCCGGCGAGGCGCCGGGAGCAGGAGGCCCCCGGAGCGGGCGCCGCGGCTGGAGGGGAGAGTGGAAGGAATGCAGGGAACAGGCAGCCCGCTGTGTCACCGGTTATTTATAGAGCGGTGCGGGGAACAGCTGATCCGCTACAGGCAGAACGGAGGGGAGCGCTCGCCCGTGCCGGGCACGGAGCTGCGAAACTCCAGCCCTGACCTTGCGATGGGGACCGCAGGAGTTTCCACAGGGCTTTTACAATAGGAAGCACGTCATCTTTGCGGGAGCCTTCAGCACAGGAGCAAACACCACCGTAAACCATTAACTCGGCGGCGGCCTCCGCACTTTGCACTTCCCTCGGGAGCCGACGCTCGGCGCAGAGCTGCCCGCGCGCTCCCGTGCCCCGGCTCCCCTCCTTTGCTTTTAGCTAAGCAAAGTCCCGCTCCGCACGCGGGGACCCAATGCAGGGACCCAGAGCCTCCCGCTCGCTCCCCCAGCGGCTCTGGCACAGCCCGGGCAGCGGGAAGCGGACGCAGCCCCGGGGTGTTTTTCTCCTCCTGTCGGTGCCAAGCCCGGGAGGGTGTTTGTTTACGCGGCCTCGACGCCCGCTGACGTAGGGCACACGCGCGTGCAGCGCTCTGCCCTTTCCCTGGATGTTTGCTCAGGATTTCTCCCTCGCTGCAGGCTTCGCAAGCACCCGGATGGAGCAAGCTGGGAGGCAGCATGTGAAATCCAGGTGTCCATTGCTCCTGTTATCCCTCACCCAGCTATTCCCATCCTCCAGTGCTCCAAAGCACAGGAATGGGCCAAGCTGCTGTTCCAATTTAAGGCCAGATATGAGACACATTCATATCAATTAGCAGTAGCCAGCGCATCCCCAGCACTTGAGCTGCGCGGTGAGAGCACCTGGAGCCTTGGGAAACCGTCTCTCCAAGCCGGCACGCGGCGGGAAGCGGCTCCGGCGCAGGAGGAACGCGCCCAGAGCCCATCTCCAGTGGCCTCCGCCTGCTGACCTCATGCAGGAAACGCGCCCGGCCGGCAGTTCAGTCGCTCCAGCCCCGGGGGCACCGCTGCCGTAGCGCAGCCCGATGCTCCTTGCCGGGGACGCGCGCCCGGTCCGGGCAGCTTCGGCTCTGGATGCGGGTACGAAAGGGACGTCTCGGTGCCAGCACTGTGCAAAACCCCTCGCGCAGACGGGGAGCGAGATACTGGAGCTGCAGAGAGCACCGAGAAAACTCCCTCCCCGCTCGCGCGGCCTGGATGGAGCCAGGCTGCCCCTCGGCTCCTCTAGGTAGGACCCGCGAGCAAGGACGCGCTTGATGCCCCCCATCCGCCCGAGCGGGGAAGGCCAGGCTGGGAGAGGAAGGACTGCCCAGGACTCGGGCTGTGCCCAGCCTTGCGGAGGAGGCTCCGCGTTCGTGCTAAAGTGGACCGGAGAGAGGGAGGTTCCTGCGGATTAGCCGGAACAACCGCAACACAGCGGCGGAGGACGGGGGAGGCCACCGCGATGCAACCGGGTCCCCCGAACAGCTGGTGGCGGAACTGGTCCCGCCGCTGGGTCTCTCCCGCAATCCGGCCGGCGGCCTCGAGGGCGGCTGCGTCACGGCGGGTGACGTCGCTCCGTGGACCACAGGGCTGGGAGCACCGGCGGCCGCTGCTCGAGCCTCCGGCCTTACTCACCCCACGCGGCCGGAGTCTCCCGGGAGGCTCCCTGGCAAGGTAAAGACGGCAGCAGCGCCTCGTGCAAAAGCCACCCCGGTCCCCGAGCAAGCTGACATCACGGAACGGGCAGGATGGGCAAACAGGGTCGGGCAACAAGCGCATTTGCGCTCCGCTTCTGTCGGCTCGGGGCACGTGCGCTCGTCCCCCCAGCCTAGCCGGGGAGAGGCGAAACACCCGGAGCGCCGCTTGGAGCGGGCCCTCAGCCACCGCCATCCGCAGCTACTGGAATTCCAGCCACCGGGACGCACTGCCAAATTTCCACAGCAGCCCCAGCTTTTGTTCCAGCCCCATTTCCCTAAAAACACACGTTTGGCTGGAACGGCCAGGAGCCCTGCGAGAGGCTGCGCGAGCGCGGTGCCAGGGTCGCTGCGGAGGCAGCAAACCCGAGCGCGCAGCCACGCGCCACCGCGGGCCCGGCGACCACCACGCGGATGGGCAGCGCCAGCGGGAGAAGCCGAGCTCTACTCGTGCTCCGATTCCAGGATGGCCGAAGAGGCGGAATGCAGGCGCAGCGCCCAGAGCCGGGAGCTGCAGCCCGGAGCGCGCGAGGAGACGCAGCGAAGTTCACCGTGATGAGCCAAACGAGCGCGTCCCTCCGCCGCCCGCAGTGCCGGCCGCGCACGGGCGTCACCCCGGAGCCGCGAGCCCCGGGAACGCCGAGATCCGCGCTCGCGCCTTGAGCTTCGTCTGCAGCCGAGGCGCCCGCTCGCCGAGCGCCATCACGTGGACCCTGACGCCAGCGGCTCAAATAATCTCAAAAAATAAACACACGAGGGCGAACGCCAGGCCCGGGCGGCCGGAGCCACCTCGCTCGCCTGCCTCTCCGATGGGGATCCTGTGGCTTCCAAGGGCACCGTCCCTCCGGAGCGGAGTCCTGCTCCCATTTCCTGCTTCCTCCTCATCCCCACCACGCTGCTCTTGTAGCTGTCGCTCCATCGCCAACGATGTCATCCCAGCGCACCGCATCTCTGGCAAAATCCGTGTTTTGGGTCACCTCGTGTCGCAGGGACCTGCCAACAGCCACGCGCTAGTGCACGTTAGTCCCTGTCCCAAACAGGCGAGATCCGAAGAGGCCGCAATCCGGGAAGCGACGGCACGGGACGCGAGGAGCAGAAGGAGGTGCCGTTAGGGCCATCTGCAGCCAGACTCACTCGTGCACATCCTGCTCCAACCCCTGCACGCTGATCCCAACTACCTCCCAGGGCAAACCGAACCCGGACCGTTCCCACCGGGAGCCCAGTCACGGCACATCCCTGTGGATACAGAATACAGCCAGGGAACTGGAAACAGGAGGCATTTTTGATGGGTTTAGATGTTTTGGAACGCAAGACACGAAGACGAGCAGCAGCCATGGAGCCGAGGAGGCCTCGTGCTGTGGGATGAGGGATCCGGAGCACTTTAAAAGGCCAGCGGTCGGAGCCAAAACAGCAACTTCAGCCACCACAGTTCAACTGCAAAGACTTGCTCACCACCAGCGGTGCCGAGCACTTCGTGGAGCACGGGGAGATGCTCTCCAGGTCACGGTGGGCACGAGCCAGAGGGGAAAGTCACCGCACAGCACCTCGCCTGGCCTCAGTGCAAAGGTGCTCCTGAAGGAGCCCATGTCGGAGCATCCCGGGGGTAGCACCTCGGGAAGAACTCCCGGCCGTCGCCCGAGCGAGTGCCAAAGCAAGAGCAAGCCCCAGGCTCTTATCAGGGTATATCAGCTGCAGATTTGACTGCTCGGACTGAGTAATATATTTAAAGGGGATTATGCAAATCCCCAATTGTTTAAACAAACTCACAGTCCAAACCAGTAAACCCGATTGGTCAATGAGATAATAAGACGCTGCCTGGAAAAGTCCCCGTGATGTCACTACACTTTCCGCAGCTTTTCGACTGTGAGTCGCACCAACAGCCATAGAGAAGATGTTTTTGGTTAAATAAAATACAAGGGAGAGTTAATAAAAAAAATAGGAGAGAAAAAAGAACAGTATAGGCAGAGGAGTAGAAGCAGAGCGGGGCGCAGTGGGCAGCGAGGTCCATTTCCCACAAGTAGCAGCCCAGGATCTCCATATACTCCATCATTTAGGGGTTATTTTGGATTTATCTCCAAGGGACACAGCATTTGATCTCGGATGAAAACGCAGGAAACTGCAAAACAGGCTGCTTTGCTCCTCTGAGCATCTCTAAAAGCTCCCGGCCTACGGAAGCGGGAAGCTCCGGCCACCTCGCCAAGGCAACACGGAGCGTTTCCTCCTCTCCTGCTGATCGAGAGCCGGCGACGCGGCCCCTCGCCGAGCCCCGCGGCTAACGATGCTCACGCAGCAGAGTTAAAAGCAGAAGCGGAGCCTGGCAGCTCATTAAAGCTCCAAGGGCCTTAATGTCCCCCTGGTTCTATAGGGCAAACACGGGCAGACAAATTAAACGCTCCGGGAGACAAAAGACACCGACCCTCTCTGAAAGCATCTCCGTGTTGGGCACCCGGCTCCAAAACAAGCCCGTGCTCCTCAAAGAGCCGCTCGCCGCGGGCAAAGCGAGGGGCTCGCGCAGGCCACCGCCACCCGCCCGTCTCCAGAGGCTGCTCAGCTCTTCCACTGGAAGGGCAGGATGAGGGTTTTCTGCTTTCGAGTTTGGTTGGTTGCTCGTTTTGCTTGACTCATTTCAAACCCCGCCTCGCTCCACCAAGAGGTCCACCAGGTGACACGCATGGCGGAGAAAGGAAAACGCCACCGTCGACGCCTGCTTCCCCATCCCCTCCGATCCGCGTAACCTGCAAACTCCTTACAAAACACCGAGTTAAGGCAACTAATCACAAAGCCAGTATTTTGTCTAAAGATTAGCCGTCTTAGAAGCGGAATTCGCAGCATGCGGCGCTGGCCTCGCTCCCCATCCCACCATCGCGCCCTGCGTCACTTAATGCCAAGAGCCCGAGTGCAGCAAAGCCGGCCAAGCAAAGTCCGCCCTGACCTACATACGCAGGGCTCACCAGAAATTACAGGCCTAATTTTGTCTATTAATAAATCACACCAAGGTGCAAGGAGGAAGGGGGCAAGAGGCCTCACAGACTGCGGGTGTCACTGCGGCTTCCGCGCGCTCCAGACACCGAGAATTCAAGTGCTGCCATCAGGCAGGGTCTCGGTGCTGGTGACCAAAGCCTGAACAGGCAGGTTGGGCAATGTGGGAACAAATGTGATTTATGGATTCCACTCGTGAGAAGAAAAGCAAATTTTCTGAAAAATACCCCAAACGGGAAACCAGCAACATGAACAATCACAGCTCGTCTTCTGCTGCTACCTAGCTAAGGCATCGTAAAAGCCACCATCGCATGCAGCCTTATTTTAGGTGCGTCCTCCCGCGTGGGATCCCCCCTATAAAGGGGAGAGAATCGGCTGCATCGGTTTCTGTTGCTGCTGAACGCGGCCTCCAGACTCAAACCCGGCAACAGTTGCACAAGATCCAAGAGGAAGCTCAAACACAACCAGTAGACAACGTTAACACAAACGAAACGCACAGTCGTTTCCCCTTCAGTGGGGGACTGCATTAACAGGCGGCCTTCTGGAACACAGAACATGGAGCAGTGTTGCAAATGGAAAGGTTTTCTGTACAAGCAACGCAGACGGCATTGAGAAATTTCAGCCGCGGCTGCTGGCTACGGGCCACCAGAATTCTTTTAAATAGCATCGGCAAGCCGACGACTTGATGCAATCACTTCGGTATATCCTACTTTAGGTCATCCTTTTGCACCCATGCAGCCTGTGAGTAATGCGGATCTGCTCTCCGCCGCTCCACCAGCTCCTAACGGAGATGCTCCCCAGCCCGTGGAACAAAGGAAGGCCCTGGAGTCAACGCACAGGGTGCTTCGGTCTCTGGAGGAATAACGGATCACGATCGCACACGGCCGAAGAACGGAGATTCGCATTAAACACGCCTCATCCCGCAAGAGCCATGCAGATATCCTGTACGACAGCGTCAAGCCCTACGTCACCAAGCACATTTCAGCACACCAAGGAAACAACGTAAATCGCCGTTACGCTAAATCCCATACGCGTTGGCCACGCCGCACTCTACAATGCCATGCGATCGTACGAACGCTGCTCCAACCGGCTCAACCAATGTTTTGATGGAAAAAGTCTCTTGTCACCAGGTATCCCCCTCCCTTGTAGCTCCTGTTGCCATCATTGATGTTTATTATTCCAAGGGGGCCTTGTGGATCATCTGCAATTTGAATAGTTGAGTCAACGGCAGTCTGAGGAAGAAGAGCATGTCTGCCAGAATAGAGGCCGATTTCACCCATTTCAAACCAAAAAAAATGCTATAATAATACGTGCTCTGAGTCTACCAGGGTGCAGCTAATGGCAAACAGACAAGTTTTTGAAGGAAAAGCCAAACTTAGAGCAGTGTGCCGAGGAAGCCCCTCTCCAGCAGGGCACGGTCCCGACCACCCTGCACCAGTCCCACCTCCCCCTTCATCCCGATCCAGGTGCCAGAGATGCGCATCTTCATTCATTCCCGTTAGGCATCCCAGACACCAGCAGCCTGCTCCGCAGACAGAAGACATCTGGGTATGGATTTGTGTGTTTCCTTTTCTCCTTTTTTTTTTCAAATCTTCCCAACCCACAGGATAACGCCTCGGCTCCGAACAGCTAATGTGTGGGAGCAAATTGCATCCGAGACAGGGAACGTGCTGCTCGCCTGGCAGCGACGCCGCGTTCCCGGGCCACCGCGCCGCGTCACCGCTCCAGCTTCCCCCGGTCCCTCTCGGCGGGGGACACGCGCGCCCACCTTCCTTGGGGAAGCTCCTTAGGGAGCTGCTAAGTCGTCGTCGTTTATATCCAAGTGTCTTCCCAAGAAAGCGAGTAAAGACGGGCAGGACCTCCCTGGCTCCCCCCCTGCTCGGACCTCCCGGCAGATGCTGCGCGGGACACAAAGCGCCGCCCGATGCTCCCGGGCCGGGAGCGGCCCCGACGGGGCGGCCCGCGCCCCTCGCGCGGCCCCGCACAAAGCC
>VZSV01000143.1:1785729-1798142 GCA_013398735.1 Nothocercus julius
TTTGCCGCCCCCTTTCCCGCCCCTTTTCCCCTTTCCGCCCCCTCTCTTCTTTTCTTTCTTTTTCTCTTTGACTTTTGTTTTCGATGAGTTTTGCCGCCGCGCCGGACCCAGCGCCCAGGCGAAGAACAGAGCAGGGCTCCAGGGATGGGAAACCCTTCCCAAAGCAAACGGACGACTAAAATCCAGCGACAACAAAAAACAGGCGTTCTGGTGACAACAAAGTAAGCCCCTTCCCGTCGCTAATCCCGACCCCCTTGTGGACAGATGGAAGATGAGGAATGGCCACTGAGAAGCGACCTGTGGCCGAGCCACCGGGCGTCCAGCAAAACCCCATGACCTTCCTTCAGCTGTGGGAAAATGGGAAGTACGGATTTCTCACTTGGGGACACAAAGCAGGCAGCCACCTCGTCACTAATAATCCTTGTTTTCCACTTAACAAACACACTTTTTATGCCATTTGCTCCCATGTTACCCAGCCTGGCCACACAAAGCCCTGAGTGTAACCTCGGGGTGGGAAGGGCGAGGAGGAAAAGCTCCCGGAGCAGCACCGGGGCCCAGAGCGGAGCCGGAGCAGGATCCCTCGCAGGCCGTTTCGTGCACGTCCACGCATCCGCTCCGCACGAGGCCAGCAAGGGACGGACGTGCCGGCTCGGGGAGCGGGAAGCACGTCCTCCAGCCCGGCCCAGCACTGGCCAGCAGGGACCGTGCACCAAGGCAGGATTCTCCTCCTGGGAAAACGGACGGATTCGGGGACTTGCAGTATCTCCTGGGAGCTGCTCCTTGGTGGCAGAGGGTTTGGGCAGGAGGGACAGCCAAGGGGCTTTGGAGCATCCGCTCTAGGAGCAGAGCCGCTCTGGAGTACAACATGCATGGGAGGCTTTTCCCGGCATTCCCTTCATCAGGCCGCGCACAGCACATCCGCATCCAGGGAAATGGCCCTTTCAGCCCCAGTTTTTCTCTACAGGGTAACACGCTGACCCTGCTGCACACCAGGGCCTCGAGCTTCATCCCGTTACCCTGCAATCTGTCCCTCCTTCAGCCCAACGGTATCAGCGCCCCCTTGGGAACACGGGGTTGGAAGTCACGTTTTCCACAGAAACCTCCGCTTTAGAGATGGAGGAGTGGGAATGGTTTGCAAAAGAAAAAAAGGGAAAAGAAAGAAAAGAAGGAAAAGAGGGGAAAAGTGGCTCTTTGCTCCACGCCTGGTGGCTGCAGCCACCAGGTGGCCCTCGAGGTCCACAGCGTCCCCATGTCCCACATCCCGGTGCCCGTTCCGCTGGGAGCTTCAGCCTCTGCTATTTTATATATGTATAATATGTATATATTTGTATAATATGTATATACACTTGCATATATATCAAATATACTCTTGGCCTCACTAGGTGAACAGCAGGTGACTGAGTGCTGCCACTCCCCAGGCAGGAGTGAATTTATCTGGGTTCACAGCCCTGTCTTCCCACCAATTTTCCCAATTTTTCCCAACGTACCGGTTTTCCTGGCATTTCGCTCACACCCACGTCAAGGGGAAGCTCTTTCCCTTCCTTTCCCATCCCCACCAGGGAAAAGGAGCGGCCAGGAGCAGCCCCAACCTTTGCGCCTACGTGACGCAGCAGCTCATCTGCTAAAACGTTTTCCCTGGCCAGCAATGATCTGGATGATGATTCGATTAGAGCGGAGTTACCCAGGAAAAGAGACCCGGAAGATCAGGGTAACGATCACTAAGGCCTCACACATCCTGCTCCTTCCCCAGGTGGGTTTCGAGGAGCATGAAGCTGCTGAAAAGCCAGAAATGATAATGTGGTTAAATAATCCTGGGTGCTTTTAGCATAGGGGTAATTGAGTTGAGGAGAAACCATCAGTGCCCATCACAGCTGCTAATGCGGGAGGAGCGGAGCAACGTCGGGTCCGCAGAGCTGCTGGGGAAGGTCCCTGCACTCTGGACAGGGACGAGCATCAAAACCGAGCAGAGGCCACAGGCACCGACCTGCTGCGTCGCTTCTCCTGTGACACGGACACCAGGAGATTTTTCCATCTGCAAGAGGAAACCATCACCCTGAGTCACTGCCCACAAGATAACATGAAACACCCTTCCTTACGCAGGGCCAGCAAAGGGCTCGGGAAGGGGGTCGTTAAAGGTAATTTGTAACCTGCCCTTAATGGCACAGGCGGCCCAGAAGCAGCAATCAGGCCTTGTTTGCAGCAGGGCTGGGGCAAAACCAGGGGAAATGATTAGCTGAGGCCCAAGCAGGGGGGATTAAGGGCTCATTTGGTCCCATCCGCAGGCAGAGGCCTGAATGGATCTGTTTCCAGCAGGGACAGCCGGGATTTTATCCGTGTTTTGGGGTGGTGGAAACCCCCCCCCCGGGGTGACCAAGGGCTCCGCGGCTGCCCCAGCGACTGCACCGGACCCAGCACGTGGCGCGAGCCAGAAATAAACCTGTTTGGGTAGCAACGGGGCAAACAGCAACGGCGGCCGGGTGGGCGGCCGCGCTGCTCCCTCGAGGCCAGATACATTTGTCGATGGAGGTGGACGAGATCTGCCTTTTACACGGGGGCTGCCAGGAGCAAGGTGCAGATGCTGCCCGCTTGCACCAGCAGGAAAAACGGGGATGACATAAAAAAAAAAAAAAAGAAAAGAAAAAAAACACAAAAAGTGAAGCAAAAGGCCCCTTTGGGAAGTCGTCCCCACCTGCCGGTATCTTTGCAGGAGAGACTTGGGGAAAAGAGCGGGATGCGGGTTGGGCTCCACCGCCGCCGCTCACTGTTGTGCCCGGCTGCATGAGCCATGTCCTATAGGAGTAGGGAAAAAGCGGCTCACCAAAGGGTATTTATAAAGTGTGGGGTCATTGCTGCCCGCGTCCCGTCACACGGGGATGTGTCAAAGGACGGTGCTGAGCCCCGTAAGTGCGGTGGAGAGGGCTGGAAATAGCGCCGAGCGCGTGACCCTGCTAGACCAGGGAAAACAAGGCAACATGCGGATTCATGGAGTTCGTCCCCGGCAAGCGCCGCAGCCCAGCACCTCCTGCTCCCCGCCGCAGAGCAAGCCGCTCCGCTTGCTTACTTATACCCAAATACGAAATTTGTGCCCAAATCCTCCCACATTGACAAAAACGATACCCCTCCAACTTGCTTGCCTGTATTTATTACATATTCAGGTGGTGCTGGCAGGTTGGCCCTTTCCTGCCCGGGGACTTATAGCTGGCTGCCCAGACCGCAGATATCCCTGCGCCTCTGTCACCAGCGCCTGCTCTGGGGGCACTGGTGGCTCCCGTTGTTGCTCTCTGGTCCTGCCGCTGGCACCCTGGCGGGGACGGGCTCACGCTCCGGGGGCTGTGATGGGCGTGATCGGGGCGCTGGGTGCGCGTGGAGCAGCATCACCCGGATCTGCCGCTGCCTGGAGCATCCCGGGCATCCCGCCCTTCCGGCCGGTACCTGCTCAGAGCATCTCGGCCCTGCAGGCAAAGCCAGTGGGGACATCCCCAGGATAGGGACCTTGGCAGCAAGGGAAGAGCCTCTTCCGAGGAGGCCCCCGACACTTATCTCTAGCTAAGGGCTGCAGCCCGGGGCCCCGCTCCGTGCAGGGAGGTGCAGCCTGTGGCTTCGTGGTGTCCCCAGCACAGTCCGAGCAGGCAGAGTTCTTCAAACGCGGCGTTCCCGGCCGATTAAACCATGCAACTCCCAACACCAGAATCTGGGAAACACAGGAGCTCCATAAGTTGTATTAGCAAACATCGCAGCACGGCAAAATGAGCTTGTAAAAATAATAGTAAAAAATGAGCTGTACCTGAGGAAATATCACTTATTCACCCAAAATCCTCATACAGAGACAGCCCTATAAAAGCAAGTGGAAGCCTGATAGAATAGAAAGTGTTTGCAGGTATACATAGAAACACACCATAACCATTAATATATGGACATACAGAACACTTAAATGCTTGTATGCACATATTGTGTTGTTTTTTCAGACTGTAAATATTTTTAATCGAACAGCTGCCTTTAAATCATATTAAAACATGTAAGGAAAAAACAAAAAATCACGCTGCTGTCCACAAACTGCTTTCACACGTAACAGGCATCATTTAGTCGTATGTGCCACAGCTAGAGACCTTTTTATTGCAGCGTGACTTCATCTTCAAACCATTCCCATAGCTACTTGCATACAGTAGGTTACCCATTTATAGGTTTCTAATAAAAGCAAATCTTTCTTAAGTAGCTATTACTGGATTTCTCCTTTCGGCTTAGGGATAAGGAGGATTCTGGACTTAAAACAGAACCCTACAGCCCAGGGAGCTGAAGAAGAAAGTGACAACTGAGGAAAGCGATGGCAAAACCCCAAGGCGTCCCCAGCGCCCCCGCGCTAATGGGAAGAACATTTGTCAGCTTGGGGGCCCGTGCTGGGAGCCGTCTTGAGGACAAGAGGTGTGAAAAGACCAAGTAAAGGCTGTAAAACAGAGCCGGGGCACTCAGAAAGAGCAGGAAGCAAAGGAAAAAACCCCCCGGTAACGGCGCTTTTCAGGCTCAGCATCAAACCGTTAGTCGACCCCTTTCTTTCCCTTTCCTCCCACCCCAAACACACAAAACAACACCGGTTGGATGTTTTCACGTGTGAAGCTAAGCTTTATTGAAATACCAGTATAGCAGAAAGGTTTTCCTGGCTCATTTTTCTCATTTTCTGATTTCATATGCTTTTTTTCTTCTTTTTTTGGTTTGTATTAAACACAGCATTGTAAACAGCTCTTGTAAAGTCCAACAGTTTTCCTTTGCTCTCTCGTTAGACCCCACAGAACACAGGGTCTGGCAATACAAGGTAAGTTGCACCACCTGGAAATAATTAATACTTTTTTTGAGTACTTCTTTTAGGAATTTACGCAGTGCATTGCTAAAGAGGCATTTATTTTCTTTCAATAACTTACTGAAGTCCAACTTGAGGAAAAAGACCTGTTCATTACTTTTAGATACATAGTTTAAAAACGACTTTTTTCCAAAGTGTTCCTTCACAGAGAAAGTCAAATTCACATGCACCTTAAATGGTTTCTACGTTCTCCACCATATTACACCTCATCACAATATTTAGAATAAAAAGGCTAACCTGCAAATGCTTTAGACATTGACATTTAGTATGAATGTCTGGCAATGTGTGAGAAACCCTGAAGAGTAATTTGACTGCACCGAGACAGATGCAGGCCGGTAAAATAATAAGGCACAGTACTGTGTATAGGGAACATGTTGGTTTATTTTAAGCAACAGACTTGCTGATCTGGTTAGCGAGTCCGTAAGAAGTGTAACTGGATTAAAATCATCGCATCCTCTCAAACACAGCGAGGAGAACGTTCACCTATCCAAGACTGCTCCGGGGACTCGAGGATTTCGCATGTTACCATGGAACTAAAACCAATGAGTTATCAATAGTATTAGAACACCCAAGAAATATTTCTTTGAAAGTAAGTCCAATTTCCTCAAACTCTTGTCAAAAAGAAGGAACTAGTAAAAAGATTTTTTAATAAAATGTGGTAATGCTGGCATACACCAAGCATAAAAATTTGATGCCAGTCTTTGTGAGTGGCAGGTGCCCACAGCTCCTAGTGCTCAACACGTGGATCAAACTGCAGCTTTTTCCTTTTTCCTTTTCTTTTGGTGCAGTTTGTTTTTAAACCCCAGCTGCGTCACGCACAGAAGTGCTGCGGACCTTTCCGTATCATTTTGGCTCCTCACTTCTACCACGGAATTAAACTTTGGCAGGGGATTTGTATCAATCATTTCAGCACAGACCTCCGGGTGCAGCATCAGCCTTTTGCTTCTATGGCGAGGATTAGTAAGACATTGCTGAGATCATCATGTATATGTTGCACAGCCAAAACAACTATTAGTATCAAGAAAAAAAGAACTACAGCTTGCAGTGAATATCCCTTTAAAAAGGACCTTAGATTTACTTCAGAGGTAGTTTTAAAGAGGATGACCATTGCAAAGACCCTCTAATGATAATAATAAAAATAATAATAATAATAATAAAGCATTTTAAAGATTCCTACTTTTAAAAAAGTTTCAAATGCACCAAAGTCCTAACAGGTCACGGTTACTGTAAACAGCTTCAGGTTGAGCTACACACCCACTCTTTCATAAAAGCTGCCTCAAAACTTTCCAATTGCTTTGTTCTGAATTCTGCCATTGCCGTAAGGCCAGAATTCATATTCAAACTGGGTAAGAACAAAGATTCTAGTGGAGCATCTGCTCGATGCAGAGGACCTGTAGAACAAGATCGCAACTTTAAAGCACAGGCTTTGCTTCCAACACTTGCTAGAGTAAGACTGAGCCTGTGAAGAACTGAGCGTGGTCTGTCCTGACGTCTGGCTGTGACCCCACGTTGCATAGTGCAAAAATACTCCACGGTGCTGCCGCGTTTACAGACAAACAAACAAAAAGCCAAACCACTTTCTCCTCGAAACCTGAGCAGACGACGCCTGGGTGCCAGTGTAAAGGCAGTGATTATCAGCCCTACTTGGTGCTCGTGCCTTGCCGCTCATTGAGGGAAGAACCAGTGTTGAAACACACGCCTAACACCCCAGATAATAAACAGAGTGAGTTATTTACAACACAGAGTAACAGTGCGTAGTAAAATGGAAGTATTAGAAGAAACTTTAAAAGTTCAAGTGACTTTATTAAAAAGTCTTAGAAAGGTGACACTGTTTTGTTGTAAACACAAGGCATTTTTGCATGCTTTGTGCTACCTTTTGTGCTAAGTCACAGTAGAACCTCACTAATGCTGGCAGACTAACAACCCACAAAGCAGAGAGCTGCCACAAAAATCAAAGCTATTCTCTTACTGTATTGGGTCAAATTTATGTTTATATTGCTTTTAACATTCCAAACATCACAAATAGCCAAATCGATGAGTTTCTGGCGATTTGAGACCTCATTAACATTGACCTTTCCAAAAATGAAGTAGAGATCTGTGAGATTCTGCTGTATCTTAGTGAAGCCAGCACAGTTGCCATCTCTAAGTGACACCATTCCACGCCGCGGGCTGTGTGTCAGTGTCTAACCCTTGTCCCACCTCCTGGGGGATTCAACGTGCAAAGCATTTACATGGAGGATTCTCAGGCTTTCTCCCACACATAAGATTTATTATCTACTTTAATTGTTCTCAAGTGAGATTTATCATCTCGTTCAAGTGGTTTCCTGGTTTGGAGGAGTAGAAAACACTATTCTTTGAAAGTAAAGATTTTATAAAGAAAAGTGAGGCTTAAAAAATGGAAACAATGATGAAATATTGTCAACTGTGTTCTCTACGGTTTGGGGGCATCCGTTCCCACATGGCTGAAATCCAGACAGCACTGATGTATGCAAAGCTGTTATAAGATACATTATAGCAATCGATTCCTAATTCCTACTGGAATAATTAAAGTTTAGCATTTGTTAGGTGAAAAAATATTTTGGAACCAGGAAAATATTCATTCTTACCAAGAGACAGGCTCTTTTGCCTGCTGTTTGTACAGCTCCTAGCACACAAAGCCTCGACTCTGCTTAGGGGCTCTGGGCAGCACAGCACGCACACACAGGGTGCTCTTTTTCTACACCACCTTCCTCATCCAACCAATGCTCCTCAAAGGTCCTTCCCTTCTCATTCCCCAGGCATAGTTCATGAAAGGTACACACAGTGAAGGTCAGAAGAGAGCAAAAAATGCTTCTTGCTTCTAAAAATGTGCCACATTTATTAAAGAATGTGTCAAATTCACGGTATCTTCTGGCACTTCTATACAATTTGCTTCCCTGATGTTCCATTCAAATAAAATTTAACTCAACTAAGTCAAATAAAAAGAGCATTGGTCGTGTATTATTAAGAAGGGAACCACGAACATACCGCATATGCTGGTCTGTGTTGTGGCTGCATGGATAAAAGCTGGACTTCTATTTTAATATGATTACTCAGCTTACTGGATTGACGCTTGTAAAACAAAGTAACTCGGAAGAGTTAAATAAGAATCTCAGTTTTAAACAACAGTCTTGGAAAGTCTGGAGCCTGGGCTCTTGGGCTCCGCCTTTCTGACTTGTTTTAATACAGCCTCCCACCCAGCATATCCCCAGTACTGAAATTAAACACAGCCGAGGAGAAAACGCAGCCCCATCTTCTCAGAACAAGGGTCTTATATTGAACATTTCGTTGACTTATCTTAAGGATCACACAGATAATTCCTTTGATTGCATATACAGAGAGACTCCTAGTTTTAACATAAAAAACCTGCAACAGAGAAACTCATTAAATATAAAACCCCCTGTTCTTAAAAATTCTAAATTGTATTTAAAATTGTCTTCAAGCACCTGGCAACAGATCAGATGTTTCTGTAAATGAAGTTAAGCCATGTGGCTCCAAGGAGTAACAACCTGAGAGCTGTGCTGTTATTATTACAGATCACACCACTATTTTAGGTTCTTGGAAGATAAAGAGGAAATACAAGCTTATATACTTCAAGCATGCAAAAACTTAAGACATCTCTCTTTCAAATGCTTGAAGAGAAACGATTAGAAATAAAGCAATTCTTCCCGTAGCATATTCTGATTTGGATCTACTAGTCTTCTGTACCGTATCAGTCTTTCCTGACATTTCACAGATTATGCTTAGATTTCAGAGGACTCTTCTAATTATTAGGCCTGTCCCACGTTCTAGTAGCAGTGCTGGCTCTTAAATCTTTACTTATCTGACAGGGATGGTGTGTTGTTTTTTTTATGAAAAAGAGCTCCATGTAATTCAGTGGCATTCACTCTACACACACATACATGCAAAAAAAAAAAAAAAAAAAAAAAAAAAAAAAAAGACCAGAATCTCAAACAGGTACAAAGTAGCCTCTAGTGTCAACAGTTCTTTTAAGTTCAACATTTCTGTTTTGGAAATGTCAAAAGGAAGGAAAAAAAATAGTAAAAAACACAACTAGCAAAACTGGATACTTAAATTCAAGCTCCAAATAAATATGCAATTAATTCATTAGCCCTGAATAAACTGGCCCATACTTGTAATGGGATGGGCCAGTTCTGATCTTTAATTCCCTCGTTGGTTTCTCATAGATTTTTGAGGGAAATAGCAAGTCTGCAGAAGTTGGAATTTTATGAAGATATATCATGTGTTCTGTGACATTTCTAGGCTCCTTTTAAAAACTATACTGTGACACTGTGTCACCAAATTACGCTGGTACCTATATCCTATAATATTTAAGTCTCAGACAGAATGAATGAGGGGAAAGCAGTGCAGATAAATCAAAATCTTCAAACATCGAGCTGTTTTGCAAACAACTTGCTAATGCTTTACATTAACACACTTGTGCTTTTGACAATAGATGTAAAATATCTCTCCAAAATAAGGAGAGTTCACATGGGGATTAACTTAAAGAATTGATTTTAAAAATCAATTTTCCCTTGCCATCTTGTGCCAAAAAAATCTGTTGAACCGTCTTGATAAGAAATCGTTTGATTTCTAAAACAGCATTATTAAACAGCACATCTGTTAAAGTGGCATCTTACTCAAAATAACAGATGTGCTGACTTATCAAGTAATGTAATATGCACCACATTGCAACTGAAAAAATTGATAGAAGTTAGCCCTTTAAATGTTTCTATTTTGACTGATTTTTTTTTATATTCAAGATTTAGCATTTAAAAAAGGTAAATCCAGTAAAAACCTCTGCATATAACTTCCTTACATGTTATTAACAAACAATTAAAACACAGGGTATGTATTCTGGAAATACATAATCCTCTATTAACTAACCAGTTTTGGTAGCACAGTACATAGAGGTATCCCGCCGTTGGAGTCGGCTGTTAAATTAGCCCTCAGCTTGTTTGCTACTCCAACCACTGGAGGCAACTTGGAACCTATTCCTGGGAAGGGACCTGTGTAGTTAGATGTCCGTTTACTGGAGGTTTTATCAGTGCTGGGTGGTTTGGGTGCTCGTTTACAAATCCAAGGGTGCCTTAAAGCTTGACTCGGAGTCATGCGCATGGAAGGATCCCAGCTGAGACATTCTTTTAGGAAGTCTATGAACAGGGGATCGTCACAGCCTTTTAATGCTGTCACCCAGTCTTTGTTCCCTGGAGCACCGCGGAGTTTACCCCTGCGCGAGCGGCTCCCGTTCAGGGTCACCCTGCCATCCGCGTGTGTGGTCACAGTGCAGTAGCGAGGATGACCCTTGGAGTTGATGAAGTTCTTGGCTCGCTTGGATTGATCCAAGAGCTTCTGAGGTGGCATTCCAAGCAGTTCCATCATACAAGCCAATTGGTCTCCCTCATCCTCGCCAGGAAAAAGAGGGTATCCAGTCAATAGCTCCACCAGAATGCAGCCAAAACTCCACATATCTATGGGCATCCCATAGCGGCTTCCCAGAATTACCTCGGGTGCCCTGTAAAAGCGAGACTGAATGTATGTGTAGACTCTTTGGTGCTCAAAACAACTGGACCCAAAATCTATGACCTTGATTCCACTCCTCCCTTGCTGCTTTAGGAGGATATTTTCTGGCTTCAAGTCACAGTGGATGATTTTGTTTCTATAGAGAGCATCCAAACACTGCAATATAGAGTGGGCAAATTTGCGCACCAGCTGGATGCTGAACCCCTGAAACTTATTTCTTTTAATCAGCTCATACAGGTTCATACTCAGGAGTTCAAAGGTCATACAGATGTGGTTGCGGAAAGTGAAGCTTTCCAGCATGTGAATAACATTCATACTGCCAGTTTTATCCTGCTTCTTCAGATGCTCCAAAATCCGGATTTCTTCTGCTGCTTGGCGATGGAATCTCTTTTCATTGCGAACCATCTTTAAGGCTAAGTGCTGGTGGAGTTTATGATCATAGACTTTAGCAACTTGTCCAAAACTGCCCTTTCCAATGATTTTGAGTACTTCATACCGGTAAGCAAGGTGGTCATGGGGCACATGAATATAGCTGCCTTGATCATCGTCATAACCTCCGTTGTTGGGGCCACCTATTACTCCTTGCCTCTTTTTTGCAGCTGGACCCACAAAATAAATTTCAGAAAAATTAAATATCTCTTGCTGCTCATAAGCAGATAACTGATGTTTGTACTGTTTGACAGCTTGTTCTGGAGCTTGGGAAAAGGCTTTGTGTGCTTTTAAGGAACTACTAGCACATTTAGAAGTGCTTAAGCCATCTACATTTTTATCTTTTGTCAGGGAAGGAAGAGCTCTTTCTGTACTATTAATTCCTGCAGACTGAAGAGTGCTACTTCTTCTGTTGCCAGAGTCCTCAAATAATTGCTCAACTTTGACCTGACTTCCAGCCAGAGGGTGATCCTTCATTGCAAGTTTGTGGCTATTAACCTACAGACAGGAAAACAACAAATAAGCTTCCTGTTATCTTTTACAGTAGGAACCAAGAATAACAACCAATACGACATAAAACAAGAGTTGTAACACCAGAATATTTTGCATTTCTACTAGGAATGAACATAAAACACTGGATTCATTCCCCAAGTTAACTCAAGTTACAAGTGCAGTAATCGATGGGTATGCAAGGAGAATACAACTTACTTGAACAAGAATATATATAAACACAGTGTATTTTTGAGTCCATAAAGGGTATGGCCTCAGCAGTAGCCCAGGCAAGGGCACACTACCTATCCTGGCCGGAATGCACACAGCGCAAAAACAGCCGGGGGAGCAGCTATGTTTAGCTTTAAGTGTGGGTGCAGAAAACACAACCGCCAACAGATGCAGTTTGCACCTGTCTGAAACACGCAGCATAACACGGATTGCTGGAGAAGTGTTGGGAATATTGCAAAGACAGCAGTGCCAAAGGAAGACAAGCAAATGACAGCAAGTGACACAAAGACAGAGTAACCAAACAGACCAAGAAGCAGAAGGATGACAAACCAGGACAAGACTAAGAAAACAAACAATCACAAAGCAAAAAACACCAGCAGCACCACCAAGCACACTACAAAAAACACATGATTCATTGCACTGTATCCACAACTCTCTTCTACAATCCTGATAGATGAATTACTGTATTTGAGAATAGACTTAGAAACTGAATAATCAGAAATACATTTTACTACTTTCAAAAAGTTTGAGTAACACCTGCCTCTTATCGTTATTTTATTTACACTTGAAATTAATGTATCAAGAATATAAAAATGAGAATTGCACTATGCAAGTTTTCAATCTTGTTATTTTCACAGACTGAATTCCTACAATTCTGTTCCTTACTTGTAGCAGCAGCTATTCCCCCTTTTAGCCCAGTGACCCTCCACACTGATAGACAGCAAGAGGTGTTATTTTATCCCATGCAGCACTGAAGAGGCCATGGCTAGTGTAGCAACATCTGTTTTCCATTCTGGCCTTTAATCTAAAAATAAAGATTTGAGACACATGCCAAACCAAAACTCTGGAAACTGAAATAGCTACACAGGAA
>VZSV01000143.1:1801392-1820849 GCA_013398735.1 Nothocercus julius
AATATATTTAAAATAATAAAAAATAATAATAAAAATGTCACCGAGCGCCCTTGTCGAGGTGTAGCCGCGCTCAGGGCTTGGTTACCCGGTCCCCCCTCCCCAGGCCGGGCCGTGCTGGCGGGGCGGCGGTTTCCAGCCGGACGCTTTGCGGCGGGGACCGCGGCATGGCGGCGCCCGCGGCCTGACTGCCGCCATGTTCGCCAAGGCGTTCAGGGTGAGGGCCAGCTCCGCCATCAAGGGCTCCGGCCGGTGAGTGCCCCGCGACCCCTCACGGAAGGGCACGAAGCGCCCCCGGCTCCTTCCCCCCCGCTGCGAAATCCCGTCGGGCTCACACGAACCCGACGGGTTTTTAGCACAGAGCGTTAAAATTCAGGCCATCCCGGTGCAGAAATCACCAGAAGTCGGCCTAAACTCCCCCCTGCGTTTACACAGCGAGACAGGTCAACGCAGCGAGGAGCCCGGGTGGGGAGGCGGCTGCCTTGAAGCTGGGCGGCTTCTGTTGTTTGTGCTGAAACGATATCACTTACTATTCTAAGCATAAAATAGTTCCTGCTCCCCCCCACACACTTTTTTTTTGGCTTGGAGGTGCAACCATAATTGAACTGCTTTTTAAGTGACTTTTGACATCAAGGCCAAGGTTTTTGGGGCAGGCCTGGTTTGGGACTGCGCCGGTTTGCGCTCAGTTTTTCGGAGCAGTTTTCGAAGTTAGTGACAAACCAGCAGAGACGGCGACGGCTGCCAAGAGCAGGCGCTGAGGGAGGAAGAGCAGGACAAGCGAGTTTCTCCCTGTGTTCTCGCAGCGTGTGACTCTTTCATGGGTAAACACAGGCACAAATGCTTCAAAATTAGCTTCTGTGGGAAAAAAAAACAGAAATGGGAATCACAGGAATAACCAAAAAGCAGTAACTGGTGTTTATTTTAAGAGGTGGTCTGCACAGCTTTGTAATACATCTGTGATTTATCTTCGCAGGAGAAAACTACGAACTGATGTTGCAGCAGCTTTTCCTAACCTCAGTCCTGAACAATTGACAGAGTTTATTCCAAACAAAGAGGAACTTAATGTCATCAAAATATACACTCACAAAGGCGAGGCTGTTACTGTTTATACAAACAACAAGAACCCAGTTCTGTTTGAAATTGAAAAAGCTCTGTATCCAACAGGTACGGGAAGTGGACTAAAGGAATTCTCCCTCCCTCTTTATCTATTGGACACCAACCCTTTCCCCCCAATTTTGCTTGTGTTTTAAATGCTGCTGTGTGTCTCATCACTCTAGCATCTTTGCAGTCTATAATGTGTTTGTGCTCCCCACATCTGTGTAAATCCAGCAGGACTTCTGGATTCTTTGTGCTAGAAGGAAATTGGGTTGCTGAGAGGTGACAGGGTCCAAGAATGTCTGCTGTAGCATATAAACTGGGAAATGAGTCCTGTGAGTCATAGGTCAGTGGTGTCCTAGCCCCTTTTCCCTTTTTATCCACTAACTGCAAGCTGTAATTCCTAGGAGCATGATGTTCACTTCTAGGCATCCTTGGAATTAGGCAACAAATTGTTCTGGTACTCTCTGCTCTTCCCCCCTTTCCTTCCCCCAACACACCCAGCAACTCTTCCCTTAGTAGCATAGCTCAAAGTGTCCATGATTTAGGGAAAATAATACAAAAATTATCTGTAATATGTCCTTTACAATAATCCATGGAAGCTTGAATTCATTGGCAGTTTTTCTCCTTCACATATACTAGTTATTATAGGATTGTTCAGACTTCGGATTTCTTGATTAGCTGAAGAGTATTTCGATTAGAGTATTTAATTGTGGTTAGTACTACACTGCTTATTCTTAGAAATGACAAGAAGCAACAGCTGGAGAAGTTTTTGGTGATGCATCTTTAAATTTGATTCTGTTTTGGGGCAGTGTATACTCTGTGGGCCTATCCGGATCTTCTCCCTGCTTTTTCAACATGGCCCCCAGTGCTACAGAAACTTGCAGGAGGAGCAGGTAGGAGAAATAAAACTTTGTTATGTTGCATGGTAAAATGCAGTTGCCTTTGGAAATTGGTATTTCATAACACAGCTCTTGTGATGTTCTCTGTCCCAGAGTCAAAAATGTGCTTGAAAAAAATAACAAGAAAGGTTCATTTTTTCACAAAGTAATTCTTGCTGATCTCCCAAAGGGAATATAAATTAGCAGTAGGTAAGTTTGTGAATGAAACGAAGTAGGTCAAGGTTTTTAAATGCATTCCTCTGTTCTGAGAGACTCAGATTTGGAATTATCTTCCCAGGGTGTGAATTTGATTAACAACTCTGAACTGAAGACACTGAACTATCTGTGTCTTTGGTCTATGTTTATTATAACTTATCTGGGGAAGCTGAGTTCATCTGCTGTTACCCTGCTTCCCTGTCAATTCAGAGGTGAGCTGGTTTATTCTATGGATAATAAGTGACTTTACATTCGAACCTATGGTCTTAATCACTACAAAGTAAATTGTGGATTGTTCAGGTGAGGTTGGATTTGAATTCCTGGATTACTGGCTGTACGGTTTAGTTATGGATCAACACTAATAGGAAAGTCTATTTTCTGGAGGCTGCTTTGGATGCAGTTCAGACTCATGATAGTCAGGCTTTTATCAACTGAAATTGCAGAACTGCTCAACCAGAAGCAGATTAAATTCCAGCCATTGTGGCCTTCGTCCGTAAATGGAAGTGTACGTGTAGAAAGAGATGTCTTTTTTTCCATTACACAATATCTAAAGTGTAAGTACTCAAGTCCCTCTGTTCACTTTGTTTGCTTCTAGCAAAATAAAGCAGGTGAATGCGTAGATGCGATAAACATCTGAGCAAGCCTTGCTGCTGACTTGTACTGACCTATTTTCTGGGGGAAAATAAAAAAGAAAAGTACTAATGGGGGAAGGACATTAATGAAAGAGGGCTGCTGGTCATTCATCTCCCGTGGCAACCAGGCTACTTCTGCTAAGATGCAAAGATAAGGAGCTGGCTACTGAGACAATGGCAAAGAGAGGCCGAGTGGGGCAAGAAAAAGCACCAGAATTTCCAGCACTGCAGCGCAGGGAAAGAGAATGGAATTAGGAGAGCACTGCCTTTAAAAGAGGAATCACGAGGCAGCGCTGCTCTCAGCTATCTGTTCTGTTAATGCAAGTACCTACTGCCTGCCCTTGTTATTTACGCACTTACCCTGATATGTTGAGATCTTTGGGTGTTTTCCGTCCTTAGAGATGGGGGCTCTGGTTGCAACTGCAGACTTCTTTCTAGATTTGCTGGAAGTGATTGTTGTGACAAGTGGAAGGGAAAAATATTGTTGCCTGTTTCAGTATACACATTAAAATCCATGAAAACTAAGAAAAAGTGAGATACCCTCAAAAACAAAGTGCAGAGCACAGATCTGTCGACAAGACTGCAAACTGCAGACAGTTGTAGCTGCTCTGAGGGAGGTCAGATTCTCTTAATGTAACTCAGTGATAATGTGGTGCTCTACATCAGACATAGAAAACTCTCCTTTACTCACATGGCCATCCACTCATCCCAGTTCTGGAAAGCAGAAGGAAGCACACAATGAGTTGTACTGTTTCCGTGCAGCTTAGCAAGGCAATGGTTAAGGCTATTTCTTCCTGCCTTCGGGCGTGCCAGGCGAGGGCTGAGCACACGGAGCTCTTCTGCTGTTCTTGGGGAAGTGCTCAGCACCCTCCTGAATCAGACCCCTTGCTCCACAGCTTGGAGACAAGAACTCTCAGGTTCCTGGTAGGACCCTGAGCTGTGCTGAGCTATTGAAAGGTTTGTATTTTTGCCGAGTAGCAGGAAGCACTGTGGCCGAATCTTTCTTTGGTAGCTGCTTTACAAATGTTCATTAAAGAGACCAGTGCACTGTGTTCTTTCCCCAGATCTGATGCTGCCAGGAGTTGCAGTGCCATCTTCTGGCTTCCCTCAGGTCGAGCGGGGCACGCTCTGTGCCATCACCCTCTTGGGAAACAGGTACAGAGGGCTCCTTATTCATGTGCTTTTCCCAGAAGCTGATAGTGGAAGGAAATTACTTTTTAAAGGAAGAACCTGTGGATTTTGAGGAAATAAAGGCAAGCCTGTTCCCTTGCATTTAATGCAGTGTTCAGCTAAACAGGGTGGAAAACTCTGCAGAAAAAGAAAATAATTCAGTTAAGTTTCTCTGTAAAAATAACTTTTGACTTGGCTGTATATCAAAGCAGCACAGCCACTGTTTGTCCAGGAAGCACAGGGTATTTGCAGTGTCCTGCTATGATGCTCTCTTCTTTCCCCAGAGCTCCAGTAGCAGTTGGAGTTGCCAATATGTCCACCACGGAGATGCTTGCTGCTGGAATGAAAGGGAAGGGGTTTGCTATACTGCATACTTACTTGGATTATCTCTGGTAGGTATATATCCAGGTGCATCTGTAAAATGCATATAAAAAGTAATTGGCCAGATATAGTTCCTTCAACTTGAATATAATCATTACAAATATGAAGGCAACACATCCCTGGTACTTCGATTTCAGAATATCTGCCTATTCTACTAAAACTGCACTCTAAATTAATTTTGCTTAAAAAGGGGCAACTTTGCCAGTCTTAACCAAAGAAATGAGTTGTTCTATGTTTCAGCTTAACTAGTTTGCTCAGTTTTAACTTAGATTCATGGGGGAACATACAGATTTTGGATGAAGGTGAAACAAAAAAGTTTTATAGTTTTGAATATGCAGAAGATTCATGCAGCCGCTCATGTCTTTATCAGAGGACGTTTATGCATTGTCCCAAGGGTTTAAAAGAAGTATACAGAAGGCTATTTTATGCTTTTTCTTCCTTTTTTTAGGGAATTAGGTGACAAATCTTCTCCTCCTACCTTAGCTCCTTCGGTAGCAGATCCTGCTGAAAAGGAGAGTGCTGAAGATGAGGAAGAGCAAGAGCCTGTAATCAGCTGCATGGCTGACCCACTACAGCATGTGGACATTGCTGATCTGAGCCTGAAGGAGCAAGACGGTTGTGCAAGGCTGATGGGCAAAGAAGAACTCGATGGGAACAGAGCTCCAGAAAGAGCTGAAGATGACAGTGCAGAGGTTCAGTCGGAAGCTGAAGACAGCAGGACCCCACAAGGTATTTTTGCAGACTGAAGGAAGCACATTACATCTCTTCTGTTTGCTGAAGCTGGTGTCTATGATCCAAATTACTGTGAGTTACAGGGAGCTCCCTGTAAGGGCAAGGGTTGCTACTGTAGTCAGGAAACCTCTTTTTAAAACAATAAATATTGCTAAGTGGTAAGTACTGCAAGGCATAAACATTTAGGCGTGATACCAGAAGATCTTATTTGTATGGATTAATTTATTTAGACAGTCCCTGTTCTGCTTCATTTTAATCCCTGGAAGACATTTTTTATCGTAGTGGTAGTTTCATGGTCCAGAGCGTTAACCTGCCTGTGGTGTGATCACTGTTACTTTATGTGCAAAAAATCTGGGAAGAAGACTGCCCCCAAATGTGGAAGAAATCAAATTTGGGTTGAGAATGTGCAGTATTTGTCTCCTGGTCTTACTCTGTAACTCTTGGATGTAGAGCTTAAAAAGATATTTTACTTTTTAGTAAAAGATAGAAATCAAAAATGAAAGCTGTGAAATTAACCTGAAGTGTATTATTCTTGAGAACACTTCCTTGTCCATATGGAAGGACAGAATACTTTCTATACTTTTTTTTTTTTTCTTTTTCCCCTGCAGAGCAAATGGATGAATTATTTAACCAGTGCTTTTTTCATGCTTTAAAATGCAAAGTAAAGAAGTCAGATCTCCCTCTATTGACCAGCACATTTCTCCGCAGCCATATGGTCTCATGCTGGTATGTGGTAAGAAGACTATCTTTGTATAGTGTGTTTTTGTCCTTAGAAATGTGGAGTAAGCATGTGGTATTTGGGATGAAGTTTTTGACTCAGAAGTTAAAATCAGTTCTTGTCTAAGGCTATCTAAGATTTTGCTGACTCTCACTCACAGTATTTGATGCAGGAACATCAACACTGGTTGCATTTATCATGGTCTACCTATCAGCTTTTTGAATTAATTCTTTTTCTGTGATTCCTGTTTCTGCTGTTCAGAAAATTTTAGCATAAGTGGCAAGATACAAGAAGAAATGTAGGGCTACCACTAACTAAATAACTTTTTAAAAATCTATAGCCCTGCTGGACAACAGCTGGACATAAAGAAATCAAGCTATAAGAAGGTGAGATTTCTCTCTCTTTTTTTTTTTTTTTCCCTTTTTTGCATTAATTTAAATAACAAGTAGAAGGTGAGAAAAAGCCTCAAGTGAAAGCTTACATGACAGAGGCATTAGCTACTCCTTAGCAATTGCTGTTTACAGAAGCTGGTGGCAGGGAGAGCTGCCTTATTTATTAGTTTTCTGACTTAGTGGGTTACTTTGGGCCTTTAAAAGCACAAGCAGTGGAGTTTTCTATGCCTAGTTCTCTCCACATTTATGATTGTTCCTTCATTCAGTTCTCCAAATTCCTGCAATGTATGCAGCATCAGAAGATCTTACAAGTGAAGGAGCTGAACAAAGGTGTGGAGAGCATTGTGGAAGTGGACTGGAAACATCCAGAGTAAGTAGAAGATTATAGTCTTTAAAAGGGTCATTAGTCTTTAAAAAGGAGAGGAATCAGTTATTTCTAGCTCTAGTATCTATACTGTACTTGAACTCCCTTTCTAAATAACTCAGTGAAATGGAAGTTATAAGCTTCATTCCTTTCATGCCACCAAGTAATTATTGTTTCAGCATTAAAGCATTTATGGTACCTGAAGGATTTTCTTCAGCCACTGCTGCCCAAGAGAGCAAGACTGAAGACAGAGAACAATCTTACCATGCTCCTGAAATCATACCGCTCTATGGGGTCTCGGCAAAAATGATCCCGCTCTTCCAGGAATCTGGGCACAGGTGAGCACTTGAAAAGTGAGACAAAACCACGGTGAGGTGAAGAAGAGGCCAACAGACCCGCTGCTGCCACATTTCCAAGTTGGGCAGCCTTACTGTTAGTCTGCAGGGGGATAGCCTTGTGATGCTACCAGGAAGGGTAATAATAGCAATCAAGAAGGTTTTCCAGAGCGTACCTGGGTGATTTGAAGAGCTCATTTGCCTCATTGATCTGTTGCTACTGAATGTAGCAGGGGTGATTGCTCTCTTTTTTTCTACTTAATGAGTCTAGCCAACATATATTTCTTAATGTAGTAATTAGGTTGCTTTTCCCTTCTAGAAAAGGCAGCATCTTGTCAAGCAGTGAGGTGAGAAACATCGTCATTAACTACGTGAAAGCTAATGAGTTGGTTGATGAAGCAAACAAAAAGTAAGTAGATGGGACAGTTGTCCTACCCTGTTTCCACATGAGATGTTGATGGTAGATGAAAAAGATGAACTTGTTTGTGCCTAACGCACTGTTTTTCTGTTGTAGCTTTGTAAAGGTAAATGCGATTTTGTGTGACTGCCTGTTAGATAAATCAGAACAAGATGAAATCACAAACCTTAAATGGGATGACCTCCTGAGCAGGTGACCTTTCCAATGTACTCTTTTAAATTACATAGATTTATTGCACGTAATTCAAAGACCTATATTATCAGAACTATGGAAGTTGTAACTTCCTATGGGTAAAATAAAAATACTTTCACATTTGTTGGTATTGAAGCTGATTACTAAAGTTGTTTTTCCTCTTTACCATTTAAAAGAGATTTAAAAAAGAGCCTAGCTTTTGCTGAATTTTAAACTGAAGTTGCTTCATTGGCCTGTCTGAACAATATTTAACTTGGTTAAAGATGGTTTTCATCTACAAGAATCTAACTGTAAAATCTTACCAGTAATGATCTAAGCTAGAATTTTTACAGTCAGTAGACTATCTTTTTTTTTTTTTTTTTTAATCAGTCCCTTCCTTTAAATAATGTCTAGGACACAGGTCTTGCATGAGATCATCATGCATTGCCTTGCTAAGACCTAGATTCTTCTTACACACCTTCAGAATCTTGGCTTTCGCATAAAAACCTGTAAGAGAAGTGAAAAGCAGGTAACATCCTATATAAACTTTTTTCAGGTGTCTTGAACGACTGCAGCCCTTACACCAGGTGACATTTTTTGGACAAGAACCCATTGTGAGGAAAGGAAACATTGAGCCCATCAGCATAACCATAGCACAGAGATCATCAAATAAGAAGGTAAAGACAAAATTTAAATGATAGGTTTTGAGCTTGCTTTTCTGAGATGAACCACATACAGCAGTGACATTGGCGATAATTATTACAACCTGCAGGTGACAATTATCAAGAACCTTGAGCTCTATGGTCTAGACCCACAGTGCGTTGCCAACATCCTGCAACAGAGGGTACAGGCCAGTGCCACGATCACCCCAGTACCAGGAACAAAAGACAGAGTTCAGGTCCAGATCCAAGGCAATCAAATCCACCATCTGGCCAAGATGCTGTTAGGTACGTTTTTTCTGGAACCAGGCCAGGATTGCTTATAGCAAGATACAAGGTTACTTCTTAAACTCCAAATATTTACCTGAAATGCACTCTTTTATATTGCAGAAGAATACCAGCTACCTCGGAAATATATTCAAGGCCTTGAGAAGGCTCCAAAGCCTGGCCGGAAGAAGTAGGAGGAAAACTTAGTGCAAGAATTAATCAGATCTCATTATTTATAAAAGTGTTGTGCCTACAGATCAAGGATAATATACAGGTCCCATTCATGCAAAGACAAGTTGTGGACTTTTGTAATGTCTGGAATTAATCCAATTAATAATATTGCTCTAGCTGTCCGTTTTTCATAAAAATAAAAGACTGGGAAAAAAAATACTGTTACCCTTGTATTCACTTCTAGGATGGATTTCTGCTTTAGGCTTAATACATGAAAGTACCGCAGGAGGGCGCCAGATAAATAAGTTAGAAGAGATTCCTTGAATTACTGACAGTTTTATTATCGTTGTTTCTTACACTGTGCATATGAACCAAGTAATTTCAGAACCTTCAAAAAAGCCGCAAGTGAGACATTTTTTAAAAATGCCACAGAATTACTAGGGAGTAGTAAAAATAAATTACAGCATTGCAAAAATGCATTTCACTTTGCCATAGAAGCTTTACTATTCCATTCTGTACACATTATTTTACATGTTTTACAATAAACTGGAAAAATAAATTCACACAAACTAGGCAACACACACCATACTAACCAAAGGCACTGCCAACAGTATTTTGCGCTTAAGGAAGGGGGCAACACTCCTATTCTAGACTTGTGCCTTGGCACAGGTCAACTGACTGTTGAGATTTTTGAGGTTCAAGGTTACCTATTCTCCAAATGCCCCATGTCTTGGAAAAAAAAAAAACCAAAAGAGACAGCCCTCCCCTTTGCAGGAGGTTTTCAGCAGCATTCACGGTAATTGCATAAGAAGCCATGCCTTCTACAAAATGTCTAAGACATGCTGGGTTCTAGGAAGGGAAAGGGAAACACCGAAACGCTGGTAGAAAACAACAAAAAGGAAACCCTTACAAGTTTTAGCTAGAAAACTAAGGAGTTTAGCAACAAGCTTCTGGATCTTGCTTCTCAGAACCAACGGCAGCTTTTGCAGTGTTCTTTCCTTTGACTCAACAGAAGTATTTATACAGTGCTTTTGAGACCCAAAGCGCTAGATGAATGTTATTTAAATTACTTCACCAGTGCACAGTGACGTAATAAGGATTCTTACAACTGGGCAAACACAGCCCCAGAGCACAAAAAAATTACTGCTGTCTTTGGGCTGCTGCTGAAGGTCATCGGGGTGGAGATGACAGCACGGCGGGGAGCCCTTCCACAACCCTTCCTGCACTACTGGCTAAAGCCTGAGCTCGAGCCGAGCTCGCACCAAGTGGCATTTGTACAAACCAAGGGGCTCGAGGTGATACAGTTGCTCTCTAAGGTTAATGAACAAAAATTGCAAACAAGTATAAATCTGAAAAGAGCAGTATCCCAAACGGTCACCTTGAAGGAAGGAGGAGACAGTTCCTTTTGTCCCTCCGTGGACAAAAGCGGCCTCATCCCAACAGTACTTCAGGTACTGCGGTGTTGGGGACTGACGAGGCCTCTAGACCTAAGGCCTCTTCCAACTTCCTCCTTAGCCTCAAACGTAAAGTTTTTAGACTTAAGGGGAGAAAAAGAGAAAAAAAAAAAAAAGGCACTGAGGTAAATTTTAGACTCTTCCAAGCTGTCCTGCCGGGAGCCTGGTCCCTCCTTTCCCATTTCACACAGGGGAAACCATGGCAGTCCCTATGGCAAGTTCAAAGAGACACTTGGGCCACCGAGGCCCCCGCGCAGCCACTCCCCAAGCTCCATCCGAACGCGGCTCATTTTGACGCTCCTTTTTGCCCCTACGCGTTGCCGTGGCCTCTGTCCACAGCGGGAAGAGCTGCTTGTTTTGCTCCCCCTGCTCCAAGCCCCGCACAGCCTGCTGACCTTCCCGGGCACGCAGCAAGGGCACCGATCCAGCGGGATCCACTCCGGCTGGCACCGGCAGAGCCGGGCTCCCAGCACGGATGGGGGGACAGCACCACGAGGAGGAGAGGTACCAAGAGGAAATGCAGTGTAAGAGGGTGGCGGGAGGAAAGCGAGGCCAAGAGCTCCCTCCCGCTCTCTTCCCAGTGCTCCGCACTTCCCAACCTGTGCATAGCACAAGAGCGACTGGACTTGTGAAGGGGGGGGGGTTCCTGGCTGAGTCTTGGATCCGCATTCCTAAATGGTCGCTACCAAACCATTCTCCCACATCCCACCCATCATCTTTGACACTTTTCAAACAGAATTTTTTAAAACACTGGTTCCAATTCCTACAGAGTAGGAAACCGGTAAAACACAGGCTTGCTAAGCTAAGCATAGGGAATATTTGCTTTAATTTTTTTTAATTAAAAAGCTAATTAGGGTAAAAATAGATGAGTTTTCTTTACTAGATTTCAATAATACTTAGCCAAAGACTGTTGTGGTGTTGCAGCGACCTTGGCATCGTGACCTTACGTGTCACTCGTTAGCTTAGCCCTGCACAAGAGCCTGTTTGGCACCGGCTACAGCTGCAGCACCCACGTGATTTGGTGCAACCGCCTCCTCCACCTTATCCGCTGCTTCCTGCGCTCCGCTTGCGAAACGAGGGGCCTCTGCCGCAGACGCGCGCGGCGGCGGCGCCGGCACCGGCCAAGCGAGCGGCCGGGAGGAGCGGGAGCCGTGGGTGACCTGGCCAAGACCATCAGCCAGTAGCTGCTCCTGTTGGTTTGACATTCAGCATTTCCGTGACGTTTCTTCACCCCGTGGTTCAGGGTAAAACCAAAAGTGAACCAGCAGTGTGTTGGTTTGCTGAGGGGCCCCTGGTTAAAACGGGCTCCCCATCCTCTGCCTGGTCTGGTCCTGAGACAAGAGGTTTCAGAAGAAGAAAACGCAGTACGTTCGCTGTAGGGTTACTATGTGCCAGTCCGTAACGGGAAGATGAAGAGGGACAGTGAGTGACCATTCTAAGGTGTCCTGAGAATGTCTTTTCATTTTAAAGACAGTACGTAGCTTAGTCTGATTCTGCACGTGCCTCCTGAGCAATTATCCGGGCTTGCCTCCTGCTTCCTTCAAGGTCTGCTGCAGTCTCTGCTTGAACTTCTCATACTTCCTTTGCACTTGCAGGATTTTGTCTTTTTCTTCTTTGTCCAGTATCATTAAGAAGTTCTGGAGCTCCGGGATGGAGAACGCGTCCCACTGCAGCAACAGCAAAAAGAGAGGGATTGGCCTTTATTACGTCTTGTTTTGCCCTGACTCCATGGAGAGCAACAATAACAGACATTTAAACACACATCTGACGTCCAGGTAGCCTGGCTCAAGGTGGCAGGTTGCGATAACGGGTTACAACGCACAGGACCGTCATAGTACGGAGCCCCTGCGCCTGGAGTCGTAACGGGAATCTTATTTACCCAGGTGGCTGAAGGTTTCCACTGCAAGAGGTGGCCCAGTTCCCAAAAGGAGTTGAAATATATATACAAATAATTGAGCTAGCAGCTCTCGCAAAGAGGTCCAGCTCGAATCGGAGATTCTGCACCTCCAGCGGAGGATTCCCACAGGCTCCTGCACTTACCAAGCCTGGCATTTGTCACGATGCGGAACACGTCTGCGACCAGGGGCTGCCTGCGAGTTTGTTACCTAATGGTCCTAGCTTCTATTTTAATTAGCAGATTAGTTATAGCAGTATTTAGCTAATCTAATTATTGAGGATTAACTTTGCGACTGTTGCTTGGTTCTGTAAACAGATTATGGTTTGGACATCAAAACTGACCTCAGCGATTTCACAGCTCAGGTTTAATTCCTTAAAAATCATTGTAATTTATGAGCAATAAGTGGTCCAAACATTTCTCTAAAAGTTAAGTCCAAACAGTCCATTCAGTAGATTAAAAATAATAACTTTATTGAGAAGTTAGTATCAAACTCAGTATTTAAGATGGCAAAATCACCACCAGAGGGAGGGAACTTGCTCCCGCGCCTCCCTGTCAGCCCCTGCTGCTTCTGCCATAGAGCTCACAGGTCCGTGTGACATTGCCACGTGCTTGGGTAAAGCTGTTAGCGTTCATGTGAAAGCCGAGGGAAAGAGTCACGGCCATACCTCAACTTCCCCAGTTTCATTCTCCTTCAGCACAAAACTGAGAACATCTGTGTCGGGGCCAGCGAGCAGCCGGAGGTACAAGGGATACTCTGTTAGAGGGAGCTTCTGGAGGAGAACTGCAAGGGGAGAAGACATCCACAGTGAGCGGGGCTTTAACCCCATTTTGAAAACTCGCAATTCCCCACTAACTTCAAAAAAAACACGGGAGCAGCATCACATTTTCTAGACATCAGGCCATTTGTTCATCCAAAGCGTAGACACCGACTGTCTGACGCAACACCGTGAGTCCTAGACCAAATGCTTTGATACCACGTTTCCCAGGAGAAAATTTGCCAGCCTGGTCCTCGCTGAACAACACACTTGAAGTTCACGTTAGCAAAACAAAGTCTGCTTTGGGGGAAAATACAGGCAGATGACTCGTAATTAATGCACTGGCTTGAAACGCTGGGTATCTGGTGCTTTTCTGTCACAGACACCCTGCACCAGCATGGGTAGCACACCTAATTTTTCTAATTTCAGCTTCACAGACGCACAACAGAAGTCTACATCCACCACCATTTGTCTGTAATTCTTTTTAGCCCATGGCAGGAGAGGACTCAAGACGGCCCCATTAGGAAACTCACTGTTTCTGCAACACAATGCGAGAAACTCATTGGCTGAAGGAAAGCTGGCAGGTCCAAGGAAAACCATTCCACATTCCCAGCTCTAAGGGCACAAACTCACCTTGCCCATCCTTCCGCATCTCCTTGAAAAGTGCAAACTTCTGGGGGTTATCCACCACCATGAATTTCTTCAGGAGCCCCTGGATGACCTCGCTCACCGTGGTGGTGCTGCTGATGTGCAGCTGCTTGATGGCATCCAGCGGCAAGTAGAAGGACGTCCTCTTGTCCGTCATGTCAGCCAGGTTCACCTCCTTGAGGGCATCGTAAATGGACTGCGGCCGGATCCCCGCCGGTACCGTCACGGGGCGCCGCAGTTTCAGGTGCACTTTGATGAAGCCCGTGTAGGTTCCATCATCATTCTAGAGCAAAGGAAATCAGAGTCTCAACCCAGGGCATTTCTATGGCTGGCGACTGGGTCGTGGTCGTCTTTTCCCCACCACGAGGGACCTTCTGGTCTCCTAACATGATGCTCCAGCCTGCGGGACGACGGCAGAAGAACTTTCCGCTGTGCTTAGTGCACTGCTAGGAGGCTGAGGCCTTCTTATTAATCACATAAATGCAACCAGCAATTTGGGTTAGTCACTGCTAAATTTTTCCTGTTTCTTACTACTTCATAATGACTCATCTCTTCCTAGCATCTGTCCTATCTTGCCTTATTTAAAACTGATCTTGCTGCAAATTGGTTATGAAAAACGCTATGTGTAATTGGCATCTGCTCTTAAATGCAGATTGGAAAACTCGTGAGGGTCTTGATGCTGATGCTCAGCTGGAGCTCCTCACTGTATTCCTGAAGTTTTTGAGTTTCTCACATCTGCATGCAATAAACCAGCATTCAAATCACCCTGTCTCACACTAGATCCCTTTCCCTAGCCCTCAACTCTGCAAAACCAAGGGAAAGCCCTGGCCGTACGCAGGCATTTCGTGGTGCACAGCCCAGCTCAGCTGCCCGGAAAGGGCACACGAAGAGCTCACCAGTCCACAGATGGTGTTTTTGCTGCGCTTAAATAAAACTAAGTCAAGAACAAACACGGGATCCAAATCACCCCGAAGTCAGTAGCTCGTAAAAATCGAGGGCATGAGACACTCCAGCACAACTCACTGTACAGTCCTCAGAGATAAAATTGTTTTAAGTAACATTTAGCGTGTTAGGTAGACTCCGTGTTGATCTGAGATGTTATCGAGCAGCAGAGAGTTACGTAACTGCTGTTCTTATAACTCCTAAAAATTATTTCACTCTTAAAATAAAAAGCTTTCCCCTTGGCTCTGTAACAGCCTGGGAGATCTGCAGATGAAGGAGGACAGGGACAGGCACTGGTTATTCCAAGCGTAGTAAAACAAATGCCGGGACGGAGCTGGGCAGGACCGCGGGGCACAAGGAGCTCTGGGCGCTCCTGCCTTGGCACGTTCACAAGCTGGATCGGTTCCTAGCCCAGAGGAACCGGCACCAGGCACCTACCAGCTTCATCAGCAGGCAGTTGGTCACCTTCGCGTTGTACTTCTCGATCCTCTGCTTGATCTCCTGAACGGTTGGAGGTGCCCGTTTTTCTTCTTCCAAGGTTTTGGCTACATTCTGGAATAAGAAGAGACAGGCCTTGTTGGACAACAGGGCATCTACCTGGCTCTCCTTGTGCCTGCGAAATACGTGGACAGGGACTACGTACGGTTCGGAGGCAGCACTCGCTGCTGCCTTGCAGACGCGGTCAGAGAAACGCGGGATACAGCAGGAAAACAAGAACAGTTCACAAACCCACTTTCAAAACCACTACCCAGTCACTGCCTGCACCTGCCAAGGGTTTCCTTGTGCCATGCAACGACCCCGAACCCACGTGCTGTTCAGAGCATTCACAGGCTTCATCTGCCACGCAAGGAAGCCCCTCCCAAACCTGCAGCCTTCCTGGGAACCACTTCCCGCAGCTTCATCCAGGCAGGATGTGAACTTAAATCTTCCCTGAATTATTCCTCAAAGCAATGCCTTGCTGTTGCCCGAAGGTTTGGAAATTCTGTGCATTTGCAGAAAACCACAGAGCGTCGGCGCGCGGCGATGCCAGGGGGGCAGAGCTGCGGTTCCGCTCTGGCTCCGGAGGCTTCGCGGAACTTCCCCTTCAGAGGCAGAACCACGGCTGGGGCTGGAGGGGGGTAGCGCAGGGCACCAGTGTGACAGGGGGACACCAGGACACGGAGGGACACGAAGGGAGCTTGAGGGCGGTTTTCTGCAGAGAACGGGATCAACGCAGTCCTTGGTGGAAGCTGGAGCTGAGCTCCCACTTGCCATATGGACAGCGATTGCAACAGCCCACGAAGGCCCCCAAAACACAACACCAGGACTCTGGATAACAGCACTCGCTCGCCTGCAAAATGAATGTGCCGCGGGGCTGCTGGTCCCTGATCTGCAGCACCCGGGAGCAAATCCACATCCATAAGCACGCTGAGAAAAATCTGCGTATAGTAGTGAAACAGTGGGAGGTAAACGAAACCGGAGGTCCCAGGAGCACGACACGGCCGAGTGGCCGCAGCCAGGGCTCCCAGGAGGAACTAACCTGTGCAAGGACAGGGATATTGGCTGCCCGGCTCAGCACCAGCCACTTGGACCTCATTTTCCACATTTTTGATGCCTAGACAATAAGCAAAACCAGAGATCTGGGGAAACACCGGAGGAAAAGGAGGCCAATGCACCAACCTCTCCCCAGAGCACAGGGCTCCGGACAACAGGTTGCTCCTTCCCCGACCCCGTGCACGTGCCATCGAAACGCTGCATCATGAAAACTTGACCGCGACAGGGTTTAACAGCCATTTTATGCTCTCTGGGGGTCATTTTACAAGTCATCTTGCATCTAGTGGAGAATTAATTTGCTTTTATTAACCTGTTGGTGTTGGTGACAGATGGCTTAACCATTTCCATCACACAGAACGGATCTGGTACGGGGAGACCAAGCACCTGGGCCAAGAATTGAAGAAAATTTCTCACTTTTACCCCTCTGCAGCTCTGCTTTTTGCCTGCAGATCAGCACCTTCCTGCTCTCACGCTCACCTCGAGCTGGGAGTTTGCAGCGTTTCTGGTGCAGAACACGCAACACGGCCCAGGGCAGAAAAACAGAAGCTCTAAACCATGAGCCGTTGCCACATTTCCTGTTTTACGGGGACAGGATGAAACACGCCGAGAGCAAAACAGCGCATGGGGCCTCCCTGCGTGCGCCAGCCCTGGAACCTGGTTCCCGTGCAGCAAACGAAACAGCCCTAAAAGCGGATTTGCAAGTTTGCAGGAAGGAGGGACACGGTCCAGCCTCGGGGCAGCCCTGGCAAACACCTCCCTGTCCAGAGGCGGGAGTCCCACGTGTTTCACTCCCTTTAGAAAGTTCAAATCTGATGCTGTGTTTGCTTTGGGGCTGGGAGGGAAGGGCAGAGCAGCCTCGAGAGAAGGGGAAGAGCATCATGGCTGCGTTGCAAAGAGGTGACAGGCAAGTGGGAACGGGCTCCGCACTTTGATTTCCATGGAGATTTCACTTGGAAACAGCTTTTCCCTGACGCAGCTCTGCTCAGAAGCGCCTGACGGGAGATGGGAGGGATGTTGTGCCATGGAGCATCCCTGGCCAGGAGCACCGGCCCCATTTCCACACCATGGCCTGGGCACTGCCGACCCTCTGCGCCAACCAGGGCCAGGAGCAGAGGGAAACTCAACTCGGAAGGTCCCCGTTCCCCTTGCTCCACACACAAACAACACGGGAACCTTAACGGCGAGCAGCGCGCGGGTCTGCTCCTCGCTCCTCGATCCATTTGCTCTGCTTCCATGCTCACTGGAAGCTCCCATTAGCTGCCCACGCCGCTCCCAAGGGCAAAGCGGGAGAAGAGTCTGGCAAAACATCCGCCAAGCCGCAAAGAGGCTCCTGCGGACGAGCGGAGCCCCGTCATCCCTGGGATCCCTGTGCGCTGATGCACCCTGGCGAAGAGGGGCCCGGGACCAGCGGGACCCCGTGCGGCACCCCTGGCACAAGGTCGTGCTGTGCCACGTTGCTGGCGACGCGGGGTGATGCTCCCTGCACGTCCCTACCAGCACAGGCTGCGCGTTTGCCCTCAAACAGCACGGACGCTACGCAGAGCGGCCCGCCAGCCTTGAGCTAACGCTTCACTTGGATAAAAATCAACGAGATGTTCCAGGCAAGTCCTCCCGCTCGCTCGGCGTCATCGCTGGGAAGGGGAGCCGGCCCCACGCAGCCCCCCGGCTCCGTGCGGAGGAGAGGACCAGGCAGCACGTGGGGCGCTCCTGCTCCTCCGAGGACGGAGACCCGACCCCAAGAACCCCCTGCCAGCAACGGGGGCTCCCGCTTAGAGACCCCACGCGGACGGGGGCCATGGAGCAAGCGGCGCTCGCTGACCCCGCTCGCTTGCCCGAGCGCCCGGCGGGGAAGCCGGGCACGAGCCCGGCGCAGCCGCGGCGCCCGGTACCATGGCAACGCCCATCGCCATGGCAAACACCCCCGCCGCCTTCAACGGCTTTCCGCTTTTCCAACCGGAGAGACAGAAACGGCCGGCTGGGCTCCGCGGAGGTGCCGGGGCCGCCGCAGGAGCCGGGCACGCTCCTCGTGCACGCGCAACGGCGCCAAGGGGCAAACCTCCCAAATCCTGCACGCCGCCGCCTCCTGCGGCCATCCCGGCACGGCGGGACACCCCCGTGCTGCTCCTTGGTGCCTGGGGTCACCAGGTGCCTTTGCCACCAAGCGCGGCACGGAGAAGTGGCCCCTGAGCCACCCAGGTGGACAAGCCCAGTTGTTTTCCAAGCCTTTCTGGGTGGGAAAAACTTGCGTTTTGCATCCTGGTCGGCAGGTCGTTGGTGCATGTCCTCAATGGGACACGGGGGGCCACCCCCAAGCGCCTGGTGCGTGACCATGAGCGGGTCGTTCGGCGAGCGGCTGGGACGCAAAAGTGCAGCCACGCGGAGGCCTGCGGGAAAAGGCGGCTGCGGAGAAGGGGAGAAGGAGAGCAAAACGTGCGGCTTCCTCTGCCTTCCCTCCCTCCGAGAACTGCCACCGCTTCCTCCCCAGGCCACCGCGGGCCGGCCCAGACGAGCCCCCTCACACGGAGCCCCGGGGATGCTCCGGGTGCCGGTCCCAGCGGCACCCGCGGGCTCCGGGGCCGGCTCGGAGCGGCCGGGAGCAGAGGGAGCCGCGCACGGCGCTTTGCAGCATCTCCCACATCTCCTACGCTCATGAATCATCCACTGACATTTAAAGGCAGCAGGACGTGCTGGTTATTCATAGCAAGCGGGAGCTGGTACCTAACAGGGAATACCCTCTGTAAAGCCTGAGGGACCATTTCTTACATACATATGTGCATGTATATGTGTTTTTTCCAGTTGACGGAGGCTCTGCCCAGCCCCGCACCCCCGTTTTGGCAGCCTCTCGCCCCGGTGCAGGCAGCGGTGCCCTACGGGGCGAGACGGGCGCTCTCGGGCTGCGCCGCCCGGCCAGATTTCTCCTCGCGCTGCTTCTCCCCCAGCCAAAGCTCCGCTTCCGCAATGGCTTCCGCTCCCCTCCTGCTTTTGCACCGGGCGCTGGCGAGGCCGGGGAGGCTGTTTGAGAGCAACCCTCAGTAGCACCAGGCAGGGACACCGGGAATCCCACACCCCAGGGGCTCAGCACCGCCCGGCCCGCGGCACCGGGGGCTCCGAGACGGGCGCCCGCCCCAGCACCGCGTCCGCCACCACGTTAAGGTGCCGCACGCGGCCTTCGCCCCCGGCCTCCCCACCGCGAGCGGCGCCGTCCGCGGCCCCCAGACCCCCCCACTCTGCGCTGGGCGGGCAACTGCCTCCTAAAACCCTGGAGGAAATAAGTCATGGAGCGACTCCGGGCCCTCCCGAGGCAGAGGGGACACCCCGGCACCCATGGGGTACAGGGCTGGGGAAACCTGCAGCGGGGCCAGCGCGCAGCGGGGAGGCAGCTGTGCCCCGCGAGCTGCAAAGGCAGCACCTGCAAGTGCCTGGGCGCCAGCGCTGCCGTCCCCGGGGCCCGCCGGTGTCCCCACGGTCCCCCCCCGCTGCGGAGCCGTTACCTTCGCGGGGGTTTTGCTCGGTGCGCTGCGGAAGAAGGAGGTTTTGGCCGTGAAGAAGCAATCCTCGAGGTCTTCATCCAGGCTGCAGTAGCCGCTGCTCATGCTGCTGCCGATGGTCATGGGAGGCGAGGGGCTGCG
>VZSV01000143.1:1833369-1903112 GCA_013398735.1 Nothocercus julius
TTTTTTTTTTTTTTTTTTTTTTTTTTTTTTTTTTTGTAATTTAAAACCCAAGGGCAGCTCTCATGGCAAAGAAAAGTGCTCGAGCCTGTGGGTGAGACCCGAGGAAGAGGCTGGTACCTCATTCTGCTCCCATGCAGGGCCAGCATCTCTTGGTACCGCTGCACACAGTGGTCCTGGAAAATCAGCAGCACCTTCCTGGCCAAATGTCCTAAATTCACTCTAAAGACAAGAGAGGGAAAGAGAGGAAGGGGAGAAATGTTATTTCTTTATAAGCATAAAAATCAACACCACAGTTTAGCTACGAGGAGGCCTAGAGCAGGCTCCAGCATGGAGCACGAGGGGCTGGACACTCAGCAGTGAATTCAACAGCTCGTTACTCACTTGTCCAGCTTGTGTATTTGCTCCTCGTTATAGCCCAGCCCTGGGGGGGAAAGACACAGTGAGCTGCCGGGCAGCAGCTCAGCCCCTTCGTGTTCCTAACTTGGGGAATGGGCAACGCCATGACCCATCCAGAGCATCCCAGGGGAGCCGGAGCCCCAGGGTTGTTGCCACTGCACAGAGATAGCTGCCAAAACCAGCAAATTAGCAGTAAAACTGGGTCACTGTTGCTGCGAAGGCAGGAGAAGCTCTTTCTTGCCCGCCACTTACGCAGACACGTCCTCGCCTGCTTGAACTGCTTGTGTATGAGCTGCATCTTCTCCAGGCAGCACTCGATCTGCTGGATGCTGTGGGGGGGACAGAGTCGTGTTGGCTCCCCAAACAACTTCCTTTTTTCCTAACCCGTGTAAAAGGAGAGTGCGATAAAAAACATGGAAACACCCAGGAACGGTGCTCCACGGACCTCTTGTCCTCGAGCACCTCCTGCCCGTGCGTGGCCAGCTCGGCCAGGATGCCGTCCAGCTCGCCCCGGTGCTCGAAGACGTCGCGGGAACATTGCAAGAGGTCCCCCAGCACCTGCAGACAGGACGGGTCGGGTCGGGCAGCACCGGAGGCGGCAGGGCCGCGCGCGGGGACTCACCGCCTGCAGCCGCGTCCTCACCGCACCCAGCTCCTGCAGCGCTGGTGTCACCGCGGTGCCACCGACGGCCTCCAACCTGCAAGGGCACAAAGCAAAAGTGCCCCGGGCAGAAACGCGCCGGGGCGGCCGCTGCTTTGCAGGGGAGCATGACGGCGCCGTGCGCTGGCACTAGTGGATGCAGCTGGGATTGGCCGAGACGTCCCTGCAATTTGGTGGATGTTCCATCAACATCAGTGTTCCCCCTTGCATGGAATAAAAGCCACCTTGGCACAAACAGTGTGGTTGGGCTGGGAGCCGGCTCAGTGGAAACGCTTGGTAATGGGGTAAAAAATGGGGGATTAGAGACAGCAGGAACCCATGGAGTTGTCCTGTAGCCAGAGAGCCAGGATTAACCCCAGGCTCACAAGAAACTGGAGACGGGTAATTAAATACTGAAGCAAAGAGGGAGAAAGAGCCCTGGTTGGCTCCTTTCCTGGTCTCCTCAGGGAGCAGAAAACTTTTACATTCCAGCTACCAATTTGTTCCTGGAATTTGAGTTATTTCTGATTATCCAGGCACCACTGAGAGCCCCACATCTTATGTGCAACCTACTAATGGCCACCAGAGCCTCTGGGGCCAAGAGGCAGCACACGAGGCCACTGCTGACACCTGCCCTCGTCTCCGTCCCGGCCTCCAGCACCGCCAAAGCGGCCTCAAGAAGCCACTTACAGCCCACGGGTCTTCACCTCGGTGAGCTGCAAGCAGGTGAGCAGTGCAAGGGCTCCCCTCCTCTGCTCCGAGATCCTCGAACACTCCGTTTTCAGGCTGCCGCTGCCAACAGAGAAAACAGCCCGTCCGGATGCGGCTCCGGAGCCGGACGCTGCTCCCAGCCTGGGGGCTCTCGTGGCGGCCACGGACACTCACCCAACCCAGTGCAGCCCGCGCAGCAGCAGCTCCCGCGCGCGCAGCAGCTCCCGGGCGATGCGCAGGGTCCGGTGCGCGGCGCCCACGGCGCTCTGCAAGGCAAAGCGGCGCTGCCGGCGGCTGCCCCGGCGCTGCCGGCGGGGCCCTGGCGCAGCCCCACACCTACCTTGGCCGTGCTGCAGTCGGCCACCACGTCCACCTTGGGGGCGAACTTGGGGAAGTCCAGGGCGGCTGCAGGGGGATGCACAGCAAGGGTGGAGTGGGCTGACCGCCGCGCTCCCGGCCGGATCCCGCGCTCCCGGCCGGATCGATCCCGCGCTCCCCGTCGGACCCTGCGCTCCCGGCTGGATCCCGCGCTCCCGGCCGGATCAATCCCGTGCTCCCGGCCGGATCGATCCCGCGCTCCCGGCCGGACCCCGCGCTCCGCCGATGCTCCGCTGCGGAGCCACAGTGACATCTTGTGCCCGCTCGGGGGAAGCGCCGAGCCAGCTTGGTCCCGGCTCCTGCACTCCAAGGAATTGCAGAGCAAAAGCGCCTGGAAGGCTGGGATGGGACTGGAGAGCAAAGGGTGCCTGTAGACACGTGCATGGGGCAGCTGAACCTGCAGCCTCCTAATCCTGCACCCTAATCCCTGTGCTCTGCGCTGGCCCGGGCCCCATGGCACTCTGATCAAATCCCTCTTACGGAAACTGCCATTGGAGACTCCCTGCCTGGGCCAGGAATGCCGCAGTGCAGGGCAAGGCCCAGGGTACTCACGGTCTCTGTATCTCACTCCCACCAGGTCCTGGGGCTCAGTGCTCAGCAAGGCCAGCGGGCTGCGCTCCGTGGTCTTGTGGAAGTCATGAGCTTGTAGGTTGGGATCCAGTTCATACAGGTGGCCCTCGAAGAAATATTCTTGGTGGTGAGGGGCAATGTTGGTTTGCTTGAAGACAGCGTCTAAGAATTTGGTGGTACTAAAAATGCAAAAAATAAGCCAGCGTAGCGAGTGAGAAACAAGAGGAGCACTCAGATTTCCTGCTGTTTTGTAGGGCCGGGCTGCTCTGTTTCTACCAGCTTTAGAGGGAACCAGTCCTCCCCTATGGTCACATCCCAGAATTGGGAGCTGAGGCTCCAGTTCCTGCATCTGATGCCCAGGTTGGTTTCCTTACGTGTTGTGGGAGTGGATGTAAATGCGATGCAGGGAAGCCTGCTGCAGGGAGAAGACATCAACCACAATCCTGTGCAGAATATCGCTGGTTTCTGCAAAAAACTGGTCAAATCCCCAGCACTTCTCCTGGTCTGCCTCCAGGATATTAGCCAAAATTGGTATAAGCTGGACCTGCAGCCCCCTGCAGCAACAAGAGGAAGAAAGAAGGGTTGTTTTTAGCCACTTCTGCAACAGAGTCTCCTGTAAACAAGTCACTGCCCTGTTTTATGTGCCTTTTTTCCAGCTCCAAAAGTGGGAACGTCCATGGCTATCCCGGTGGGATACTCACGTGGAAAGCCGGCACGTGGTAGGCAGCTTGTAGCTCCACTCGATGCTCCCGTTCTCCTGCCTCTGCACTCCTGCGATGGCTCCGGGGGGCTTCTCCGTGGTGATTTTATGCCTGTTGGAAAGAAGCCGGTTGCTTCATCCCTGCTGGTGACGCGGGCTGGGCGACCTCCGCGTGGGCACGGCCGCCCTCGCGCGCAGCAAACGGGAGTGCAAAGGGACAGCGGCAGCAGCGGGAGCAGCCTGAGCATGACGAACTTCACGAGAAGAGAAAATAGAGAAAAGGTGCCGCGATGCAGCGCAGGGAGCTGAAACGCACTAGTGCTGCTAAGGCCGAGGGCCTTGCACCCTCGAAGTGCTGGGAGCGCTACCTACATGACCTCCTTGTTCCTGCGAGGCCCGCCAAAGGGGATGAAGGGGAGGCTGCCGGTGGCAGCGTGGTAGAAGGTCACCCCGATGCTCCACAGATCCACGGTCACTCCGTAAGCCTTTTGCTGAGGCTTCCGCAGAACCGCTCTCTCGTACATGTCCGGGTGCTATAGGGATGAAGCCGAGAGCGCAGGCTGCCCACAAGGTCTGCAGCAAGCGTCGAGCCTCGCGTGCGGGCATTTACAGCTATGTGGTCACACAACCACAGACTGTGCCGGCTTCCTCTGTTCCTGGGTGCTCAGCACAAAACACCTCCTGAAACTTCATAATGCAAATGCTGAGCAGCCCTCTGAAAATCTGGCTGCTTTCAAGCTTGCGTCTCCACGTCACTCGTTAGCTCTAAACGTTCCCCCGGCTCTCAGGTGGGGACAGAGCTCCACGGCACGCCGGGCTGTGCTGATAAGGAGCCCCTTATGAATCCGCGGGGAGAAACGAGCCCAGCGTTTCTCCTCCCTGCTCTCCTGCGCTTTCTCTCCAACCTGACTCGGGGACTGGAGTTTGGCCTCCACTGTGTTGGGACAGGCAGCACTTCTGCCCAGGGCCCCCGGGGTGGGCACAGCGGTGACGGGCTCTACTCACGAGATATTCCTCTGTCCCGTAGACCGACACAAACTTCTCATCATCATCCAGCTCTCGGGCGGCCCCAAAATCTGTCAGTTTATAGATGCTCTGCCCATCTTCTCCCATGAGTCGCATGATGTTCCCGGGCTTGATGTCGCGGTGGACGATGCCGTTCTCGCGGAGGTGGTTCATTCCTGCCACTGGGAACATGGAGGGAGATAGTGCTGCTGGGAAGAGCCGCATCCGGGGGCTCAGGCTGGGGTGGGTTAAAATGCAGCAGAAGGGGTGGGATGAGCCGGAGCGCATCCTGGCTCTGCTACTCACCGACGCACTGCAGCACTATGAGGAACTCGGACTCGGAGAGGCCGAAGGCGTTGGCGGGATCCTCCAGCACGCTGAGCAAGCTCCCGCTCGAGCAGTACTCCATCACCAGCACCTTCTGCTTGCTGCTTCCCTGCGCCGGGAGCAGAGCAGAGGCAGGATAGCAGCGGGGGCCGCGAGGGAAGCGCTCAGTGACAGGGCCCCGTCCTTGCTCAGGAGGTCCACGGGGTTCCTCCTGCTCAGACAAATTGGGACACCCAAGCACGGAGGCGGAAGCCGCTCTCTTCTCCAAAACACAACCCCGGCGCTAAAGGAACGAGCGGGGTGGGTGACACCGATCAGCTCCCAGGGACAGGGAACAGCCTCGAGCAGAAGAGCGGAGTCGCTGGAGGGGAGGACACCCGGCTGCCTCCCCCTCTGGCCTGTCCCCTCAGTGAGTCACTTCCATGCTCCAACCTCCGCTTCCCCAGCCTCCCTTGTGTCCAAGGGCTGGTTGAGGTTTGGTAATGAAGCAAAACGAGTCCCTGTCCTGTTAGCCGTGAAGGCGACACCAGCGGCCTCCAAGCCAAGGTCACCCTTACCGTCTCCTCCATGGCGAACAGCTTGACGATGTTCTTGTGGTTGAGCTTCCTCAGCATCTCGAACTCCCTCATCTGAACCTCCTGCGGCCTGAAGTAGCTGGCGTCATTGAAGACCTTCACAGCAACCAGCTCCCCCGACTTCTGCACCAGGAAGAGAGCAGGAAAAACGGAGCTGGAATTGCAGCCGTTTGCGCCCTGCGTCAGCCTGGCCTGGAGAGGAGCGAGGGGAGAGGCGGGCAGGGACCGGGCAGGGGCTCCCGTGGTCTCTGATCAGGCTGCCCCGGCCCTCAGCCTCCCCTGCTCACCCCGCTGCTGCCTTGCGGAGCGGCGGCGCCCCGTGCAAACGCGGTCCCCCCGCTCCGCGGGAGCCTCGGGGCTGCCCCCGGCGCCACCCCCTGCCCTCCGAGCGGGTCGCAAACCCGCGGCCGCCGCTCACCTTGTTGCGCGCCTTGTACACGCAGGCGGTGGCCCCCTGGCCCAGGACGTCCTCGGGGTGCCACAGGTAGCTGGGGGTGCTCTGCATGGCCGGCGCTGCGGGGGCGCGAGGGGCGAAGCCGTCACGCTGGTGCCGGCGCTGCCGGGGCGCCGCCAGCCCCGTCCCGCTCCCCACGCTCCGTCCCGGCCGCAGCGCGAGGCCGGCGGCCGCGCAGCGCGGGCGGATGAAGGGCCGGAGCTGCCGGAGCGAGGCGCCTCCCCCTGCACCGAGGCCTGTCGGGTTGCAAAACCCGGGCGGCGGCGGAGGAAACGCTCGGCTTCCTGCTCCGAGGGCAGAAAGTCCCCGCGCTGCAGCCGCCGCCGCTGCCGGCTCCGCCGCTTCCCCGGCTGGGGCTGCGTACGGGGGCGGGAGGCAGCGGGAGCCCCTCGAGGGGGCAGCAGCCGCCCTGCTCCCGCCAGCCGCGAGGCCACCGCGATGGGCTCCAGCTGCAACCCGCGGGCGCTCCGGCGCGGCGGGAAGGGGCCGGCGCGGAGCAGCCAGGGGTGCTCTCCGCGTGCAGCCCGGCTCAGCTCCGCAGAAGCGGCCGCAGCAGAAGTTTCCACGTCCCATCCTGAGGATGGCCCAAGGGTTTCCTCCTCCAGGGACTGCAAAACTCTTCGGCCCATGTGAGTTACTGCCGAGCACATCTGTAATATCTGTAACATCTGGGGGCTCTCAAGGGTCAGCTGGGCCCCATCAACGGCACCGGAGGGGGGACGGAGGTGGCCTTGGCGCCTGAGCTGGGGGAGCTGCAAGATCACTGCAGGATGGGCAGCAGGAAGCGGGTGCAAATAAAACACAAACGCAGGAGCTCCCGAGGGCCCCGACCGGCCCTGGCCTCCCCGGGAAGGGCTGATGCCCAAGGGCATCCTCAGGGCAGCGTCAGGTCACAGCGTTTGCCAAGCGCTGCCGTGATGGAAGCAAAGGGAGTTTAGTCAAGTGAAACTCTTCAAGTCACCGAGACTTAGAGCGGGAGGAGACGGCACTCGGGTCGGGCTCAGCCCCTCCGAAACCACGCGGGCGCCTCGAGATGGGGCAAGAACGGGGCGCGAGGGGGAGCCGCCGCCAGTACCTGGGCTGCGCTTGGCTCCGGCGCCGCGGATCGCTGCTCCGGCCCGGCCGGGACGGGAGCAGCCCCCGCGGGATGGCAGAGATGTGCCGGGAAGCAGAAGCTGCTGGTCACGTGATCGAGCTCCGTCTGCGAAAAGAAAGCGAAACAGCGACTTTTGTGTCCCAAAACTCGGAAACGCAACTGCGTCGAGGCTCACGGCCCGCACACCTCGCTGAGGCTTTCGGAGGGGCAGCCTCGGCCTGCGGAGAGGTAGGAAAGAAACTATTATATTTCTACAGGAACTTAAGGAAAAATTTCTTGCCAGTGAGGGTGACAGAGCCCTGGCACAGGCTGCCCAGGGAGGCTGTGGAGGCTCCTTCTCCGGAGACCTTCCCAACCCGCTGGGACGCCGTCCTGAGCCACCTGCTCTAGGGGACCCTGCGTGTGCAGGGGGTTGGACTAGGTGATCTCTAGAGGTCCCTTCCAACCTTAGGCATTCTATGGTTCTATGATTCTATTAAAATATCTTGTAACACTAAAGAAAAGAGGTCCCGGGGGTGCTGCAGGTCCCTCCCGCAGCTCGTGGCGGGGAGTCCCAGGAGAAGCCGACGCCGGACAAGCGGCCACGGCACAGAGCAAAGCACCCGGCCCCGGCTCCGGCCTCCGCGCTTCCCGCGGCAGAGCCCAGCTGCCTCCGGGCTCCTTTTTCCTCCCTTTCCCAAGCTTTTAAGCCTCGTGGCTCTCGGTCCTGCGCAGCGTCAGCCCCTTCACAGGCGGCTTTCCCAGCTGCGGCAAGAGCCAAAGCGCATCCCGGCTGCGGAGCTGCTGCTCGGAACAGCCGCTCCGGCTGGTGGCAGCAAAGCCATGGAAATGGGGGCTGCCGGATCACGTCCCGCGGGGACCCCGCCCGGAGCCCCGGCCTCCCCTGCAAGCCCCGCGCGCTCCCGCCGGACACCACGCACTGCTGGCCGCAGCTCAGTGTTTCCACCATTCCCAAAACATTTATTTCTCCAAAACTATTGCTAATGACAATGGATACATTTCGTTGCCCCTGTATGGATTTCAACATTGCCAACACATGTAACTCCTAATACTGTACAATACTGTACCAAAAGAAAAAAAATCATAAAAAAAAAGATGTACCTCCATATTGTACAGAGTTATATATACAAAGTACAATTTTACACGGTTTAATATATACACCATATATATATATCGGTGTAGAAGACACGGAACAATGGGAACTTTGAGCAGGAACATTGCATCCCACCATCAACAACTGCTCTTAATAGCAAAGCAAACCCAAAGCGCCGCCCGAGCGCCGGCCCGCGGCTTCAAACCACCAACGGGGACGGTTTCTCGACTTCGCCGCTGAACTGTCTTGGGTTGCAGCCGAACCGCGCCGCCGCCGCTCTCGTCTTTGAAACGCGCGGGGGCCGGGCGCGGGTGACGCCCCGTCCGGCGTCGGGAGCCGCCGCTGCCCTCCCGCTCCGCACTCACCCCGTTCTGCCCCGTCTTCGATGAACGAAACTCTCCCCTCTCAAGCTTGGTTAGAGGAAGCACGAAAACGCAGCACGCCTTAGGTTTTTCCACGCTCTGAGCTGCTGTTCGGCATCTTGAGGCCAACCAAAGTAGCACCCGAGGCCTCGGAAAGCGCGCGCTCCGTTGGCTCCAGCACCGGCTGCTCCCGCGGAAGCAGCGGAGCCGGGAGGCAGCGGAGCGAGGCGCGAGCCCCACGCCGGGCTCAGCCCCAGCGCAGCCTCCCAACGTGCCCCGGCCGGAGGCCGCTCGCTGCAGGGCCCCCAGCTGCACCACGCGAGGAGCCCCACGAGCCCCGGCCCCCAAGGAAACCTCTGCACTTGTCCTGTGGCCCACGCAGGACGCTGGCCAAGAGCACGGCATCGCACAAAGGGGGTAATATTGTTGTGAAAACTGAAAAAAATGGCAGAGCCAGCCCCAGTTTGTTAAACCTAAACACTTGCTGAACCTTTGAGGGCTTCAGCCCGGGGCTACTCCTGCTCTCCAAAAGAAGCCTGCGCTGCTGCCCCAGCACTCACTATTTTACCAACACAATCTGTTCAAGGGGCATTTTCCCACTGTTTTCTTTGCTTTAGGAGTCCCCGAGGTCCCTCTGGCAACAGCAGCTGCTTTCTGCGCTCCCTCACTGCATCCCAGCAAGGGACGGCCCATTCCAGTCTACCAGGTAAACGTAGAAGAAGCACCCAAAGCACCAACTCGAGACGCTTATTTCTTTTGGGGGGGGGGGGAGAACAAATAAAAAATCAAAAACGCCCAAACCCTCCCAAACATTTAACAACCCCCCAGACCTACACCCCGTTGGACGGCGGCCGAGGGCCGGCGCAGGCCCGGGAACGCGGCACGGGCGCAGCCGCGGGCGCAGCTGCAAGGCGGCTGCGTGCGGGGTCAGCCCCAAGCAGGTTCCCGCCCGGCTCTGAAGCGTTTTGCTTTGCAAATAAGTTTATGAGAACTCGGTTACCTTAACCTACTTTTGTGCAAGAACAATCTTGCCTTAAAAAGAAATAAAAATCAACACAACCACCCGCCCCAACACATGAGGTATTCATCACAGGAAACCCAAAGACTCTTTAAACAGGTATCAAAATACATACACACATATACAACATGTTCGGTCTGCTGTCACAGTGCACCCTAACCATTTTCATTGCAACAAAGCATCTGGTACAGAGAATACGCGAATGTTTGCTTGTGCCCCGTTGCTTTGACACGAAGAACAGATTTACAATTTATAAGTGGGAGCCTTTGGATTACCTTAGAGAGGCAAAAATTCAGCAATCATTAAAGCACACTGCTCAGTTCCCAACTAGGGAAGTAAAACATACAAGGTTAGAGCTCTAAAAACTATTAAGATCGATGGCCTAAAATTGTACTTTATTTTTAAAGTTTTGCTTTGGATTATTCCAATCCAACACTTGATGAACAAGAACCCTTTGCTCATACAAAACACTATCAAACAGACGCACGTTATTCCAGTTATCCAACACTTCTTGTCTTTTATATTTGACACATACATTACATAGAAGTCATGAAAGAATTTCCATGGAAGAGCTAGTATTCCTTCAGAATATGAAGATACGAAGCAATATCTCTACCTCCACAAGCAAACCACCGTGTCTCATTTGTCCACAATACATCGGTCTCTTCTCTACGATGCCCACTGCTCCGGAGAGCGGTGCCGATGCTTCCAGTTTGTCTTTCCCACCTCTCCTGCAACAAACGATAGCCAAACCTTGGTGGCAAATGTCCTCTCGGCTGCGGGTGCCCATGGAGAGAAGCTGGCAAGCTGCAAATGGGGGGGCTGAGGTTTCTCCCCTGCTGTGTGCGCGCGTGTGCGGGTTTCCTGCTGGTCGGACAGGCCCAGACCACGTGGAAGAGGAGACGCTCTGCAGGCTGCGTATTGCTCGCGGGATTTAAGTGTCTATCACAGTGCGCGCCGCAGGCCCGCTCGCGATGCTCGAGATGCAGCTGGTCCTGCTAAGCGCGGCCCGGGACAGCAGCAGTGTCCCTGAGCTGCGGATGCTAGAGATAAGCACAGTAATTCCACGTAGAGACAGCGACTGTAACCTCAAGTCTTTCTGATCTCTCGCTTTCCGCTCATACTTCAGACCCCGACATAGAAAAGAGCATCTCCTCCCCAAATGTGCTGCGTGTGGCTGGACACTGATTCCTAGAAACATGAATGCTAGGCATAAAAAGTATAAAGAAAATAAGGCATTACAAATGAGTCGAAGTAAGTTTACAGAGATCCTGCTCTTGAGACAGATTCACATTGGCCATTCATGACCCAACAAAACAAAACAAAAAAATCCCTAAAGTAAATGCCAGAAAGTTCTGCCTGAGCGAAAAATTACCAGTTTAATTCTTTTTCCCCAAAAGGACGAGGGATTCCTTGGTGGTAGGAGTCCGTCAGAACCTGAGAGCAAAGTTCGCTGGTCAAACCGGTGGGATCTTCCCGGGAGCTGCACGGGGCGAGACCCAGCAGGAGCCAGGCGCTTCCCGCAGAACTGCTGCTACGGATCCGTTCCGGAAAAAGCAATAATGGAAACGGCCTCACCAAAATCTTTCCAGCATTCCCTTTCTATTGGTGTCCGCAATTTTTTCATATGCTCTTAATTGAGGGCACAGAGAAGTTGGTCTTTTTAAGTCATTCACTTGGATATGCTTCTTTTGCAGTAATGGGGTAGGGAGGTATAGGAAGAATAAAACCCATGTAACATCCTTAAAATAAGTCAGGAAAGTATGTTTATGGAAAAGTTGTTCTTAATAATGCACATTTTTTTTTGCTTCTTTTTTAATTACTAAGTGCCCATTATAATGGCATTACACTCACAAGGAAGCCAAGTGTGAGAAACCCACAAATTTAAAAGAAACTCACCTAAAAAAGAAGAGGAAAATAGCTTATCTCATCTTTGCCTGAATTTATTTGATGAACGCCCAAGACGTGCAACTATTTAAGTCCCAGGACAGCTTGGGAACTACAGACTAGCCAAAAGCTTCCTCTCTTGTGGGACTGCAAGATCTTCGTTACTGCTTTCAGCGGCACATGCCTTTTAAGAACTAAATTATTGTTAGCGTTCTGGAAATTCTCAGCAGATACAAAAGAGTCCATGCAGCCTGCTAGCGGCTCAAGCACTTGCTGCCTACCGTATAAATACACATACTAAGAATTCATTCGGATGTCTGCAGCTCCTGGGAAGACATGACCGCCTAGTGAAGAAACACGCAGGGAAGCCGCTCCAGAGGCCGCACGCCGACGTCCCAGCAGCGCTTCTTCCGGCGCTCTATGAGAGCAGGGAAGCCTAAAGCAGTTCACAGTGGTCACAGCCACCGACCGAAGCATTTACAGCCAGAAACTGGGCGAAGATACAAAACTTGAGAGCTTCGGGTTGAAGTTTTGCAGTGCTCGTAACTGGGATTTTGGTAAGGACCCATCTTGATACGTGATCAAAACAAGAACGTGTGCGTTAGTCAGTGAACTCCTGGAGGAGCACACTAGCTATTTTGCCAAAGTTCAACTGTTTTTACATTCAGTCTCCCAAGACCATACAGCATAGGACAGCCTATAGGCTGAAAATTACACCGAAAAACAACAAGGCTGCTTTCAAACATGGGAGAGCAAAAGAGGAGAAGACAACTAGATTGTCCATAAGCAACAACTGGGCTCTTTCTTATGCTCCTAACCCCCAGGAGCATATTTGTTTGTATTTGCACAGACACATATTACGTAGAACTCCATAAAATCTAAGTGTTCCAGAGCAAACTATTTGTCATGACAAGTGTCAACTAGAGGAGGAGGCTAAGAGCTGTGGCCCTCGGGCAAGGATTGGGGGGAGCCAAAAAACAAAAACAGGGGATGTAATGGAATTGAGACAGACCCTTAACCACAGTGGCACCAGTGGGCAACGAAATAATGCACAAGAAACAGGCATGTCCAAGCTCCACCTAGCTAGTGGCACCAAAACATGCAGTAGACTAAAATCTATTCTATTGTTTCCCTGTGATAAATGAAACACAGAATATATAAGTTACTACACCAGTATCCAAAACATGACGCCACTAAACATTTTTCAGTGGCCAAACACTTGAACAAGGCATTAACTAGAAACCAAGATCTAACTCATCACTTTGTGTTTTCCTCCGCAGCTTCACAGTGACCCGATATTGGCCTTCCTAAGCGTGGCATGTCCTGTTTTGCCTTACGAACATCACTGATGCGGGTACGTGGAACGAGGTTTAGTTACCAATATTTCACTTCCAGGAAGTATTCCCAGCAGGAAGTAGCAATTCACAACTGACCTTCAGCAGAAGTTCAAAAATGAGTTAAATAGGGTTTTTAAATGTCTCCTCAACACAGTCTCTTCATCTGAAACAGTACAGTTACACCCACAGTGCAGCATCAAGTTCATCAGACAGTACAGGACTTGTCAGCAGGCTGCTGCGATGCTGAAGACGCAACGCCCGGGCTCGTGGCGTTGGTTTTGGGGAAAACTGTAGGCTTGGGCCTCGTCGCTGGAGGTTTGACCTGCGTGGCCATTTTGACCGACTTCACTGGCCTGAAGGTGCACGGGATGTCGCCGGCTGTGCTGGCGCTCCGCTGGAAAGGGGGTTCAGTGTCCTTGAGGATCTGAGCGTGCAGGGGGCTGGAGGGCTCCGAGGTGGGAGCCACCACCGGAGAGGTTTTCAGAGGCTCCAGGGTGTCGAGGACAACATCTGGCGTGTGCTTCACGCTGCTCTGCCGCTCCAGCTCCCGCAGCTCGTTCAGAGCAGAGTTCATAGTCGCTTCAATGTCCTGCAAAAGCAAAAGAGAAACCAAGTGAATCTCAGAACCGAGACCCAAAATAAGCAGGTAAGAGTCAGGCAGAGTGCTGTGTATCTGGTGTTCGGTCTGTAAACGCCAAAGCTCAATTCAATTGGGAGATGAAAAACCTAAGTTTTATTTAATGTTAATCTGGTCCTTTAGGGATGCCAAGGCTCCCAATTCTGATGGATTTCGGGGATGCACCAATTCCAAGGCAACACTACGACCACAAAAGTACGCAGCTCTAAAAGCACTGGCACGGCCTGGGGTACGGGAAATCCACGAGAAGCAGTTCTTAAAGGACGGGAAACCCGAGACTGACTTTTGGGCACCGGCTGATGGGCCGAACGCTCTTAAAAGACAGAAATCACTTTGGTGTTGCTGCTACACACGAGCCCGCCGGAGGGAAGAGCTTCGCCGCCCCGTGACTCACGGCTTGGCTCCGGCTTCCCAGCTCCCTCGCGGTTTCTCAGGGGGTGGGGAAGGTAAAGCAGGCGAGGAACGGTGGAAGGAGCCGGAGACAGAAATCTGACACCTCCGGGGCTATCTCGAGGCCAAGGAGATCTCACTTATGAAGTCAGGGAAAATATGGAAAGTGCACGATGGTTATGAGGTGGCGTTTAAACTAGGGGGCAAGGAGAAATATTGATTTTACGTCTTTTTGTAGTTGTTTGGGCTTTTAAGACTACTCTCCAGTGAAAGACGGAGTTAATATTTTGGCAGGAAGAGGAGGCAGAGCAAGTGATTTTTGTCAACTGAAATCTTAGAAGGACAATGAAAAATGAAGATAAAAATATATTATAATTTCACTGGAGCACACGGGCTAAAGATATTCATCAGGCAAAATACAATTTTCCATCAGAATATGAATCAAATTTTTACTTGTGCTTTATCTATTACTTGATGTTGCTGCCTTGTCAATGAAAATGGTGTTTTAATTTTCATGTATTTTCCTCCAGCTTTTTAGAAATCTACAGACTTCTAAACCAAGAGAGGCAAAGGGTGACTGGGAGCTGACTTTGTAACCCGAGAGCCAGGCATTCCTTGGCTTTAGATAGATCCATCGCATACTGAAAACAGTTGGTATAGGCAAGCATACATGTGCAGACACATCCAATAGTCTGGATTGGGAGAGAGGGAAGATCCTTCAGGGAGCAGGGAAATCCATAACATTTATATCATTCACCTCATTAGTAGCTGTCACTTCTCAAAACCTCTAGGTCTGACTTTTCATCATTTTTTATGCTACTTGTGAAACCACAGATGTTTGGATGCAAAAACACCAGGTGCATTTGGGTTGACACCAGTCGCTGCTGTGGCAGCTTATGGACCCCGACATAACGGGACAGAACAGATCTTTGCGTGTAGAGATGCAGGCAAAAAGCACAAAGAATTTATAAGCAGCTACTCTGTGCCAAGGCTAGCAAAGACTAGGAAAAATGACAACACCTTTCCCTTTCAGCTGAACAGAAAGATCAGTTGGAGCAGACTATTTCCTTGTCATACGGTCAGTGTGGAGTTAGTCCAAGCAGCAGAACGCTTTCTCTGCCAAGTTCAAGCACAGCTGTATGTGCTTTGGTACCTATCCTCTTGACACTTGTCTGAATAACTAACTAATTAAAACTGGGAGGATTAGGGTCCAAAGTTGGTTTCTAATCACCACTCTAGGATGCTGTGAGCACACCATTGGCCAGCTCAGTAGCTTCTTGTTTTGCTTGCACTGCTGCATCTGCTTCCAATGCCTGATCACAGGCCGATCCACTAAACTGACAGGAGAATTGTTAAACTGACACTAAATACTTTGCTTTTCTTATGTCTTGAAGTTTAGATTATGTTTTTTTTTTTTTTTTTTTTTCCTGACAGCTTTGGAATCTGTGTAATTTTTTGTAAGGAGTAATTTTATTATTGAAACTACATTTGAATAATGAATATGGCCAAGTTTTTACGGAGTAAGGACCTGACTGCTTAACTTCACTTGCGAAGCAGTCGCAGTGACTTCCACAAAGTGAAGCTAAAAGATTAGACTCACGCTGCGTAGTAAATTAATGCTGCATGGCTGGAAGGAACAGCAAGGAAGTTATAAGATTAATTCAGACTTTACATCAAGACATTTCATTGTATCCAGCATCCTTTAAGTGTGCTCCAACAACCCTTCAGGTAGAATCCTCCTTTTTTACCTGTGCAATAACCTCAGGGTCCATGGGTCGGTGGTTGTTGAAGCTCTTTGACCTCCCTGCCGTCACAGTTTTCCGGATCTGCGGGCTCTCTATCCTGTTCTTCAGGGATGAATGTCGGCTGATAGAATTGAGGCTGCCGTGGCCACTGATGGAACATTTATCTGGAACCTCCTTGGGAAGACTTTGGCTCAAAATGGGCTGAGATGAGGGTCTGGAACCCGCTATGGCTCCTGGGGAGGCTGGTTCTGCCAGTGAACTACCTAGCCCATGGCTGTCACTTTGACGAAAGGCTCTTCTGATGCTGCCTGACTCTGGTTTCTTTCTTTGCCTTCAGTCACAAAAGCAAAACAAGTCAATACAAGCAGGAACACACGGATGGGTTGTAATTTGAAGATATCCCCCCAAGACAACATAGAAGACAATGGGAAGACACATACAGATACCCAGATTACAAATGCGCCCAGGATTTTAGGGGGTCATTGTGAAACAGTAAATCATTGCATTTTAACACTTCTAACAACAAGACTGGATTTCTGGCAGCTGTGCACATTCATAGCAAAACCAGAAAACTTGGATGGAAAGCAACTGAGTTGGTCATGAAGTAGAGATTTTATATTTGAACAAAAAAAAAAAACCCTCTGTGCCATCAGCAGGTTTTGATGATGTGTTTTTATTACATTAGAAGAGCAGAGCTACAATTTCTTGACTGGAGGACACAGTATAAGTCTACTAAGCTCCTGGCCCAAGGCATCAAGTTGCAATTTTCGGAGACTGGCAAGCAAAGAACCCCATAGATAGTTTGGGGTCAAGAACCATTTCCAGTATGTGCTGGTGGTAGGAGAGACATCTTTTCCAGTGCTTTAGTAAGACCATGAGGCATTATCTCTATAGGGCTACAGATACACCAAAAGATGATGTCAAATGGATGAGCTGGTCCAAACAATTTACTTTCTACCCCAGCAGGCATGTGGTCTGACAGCATGATTCTGTTCAAATTATATAAAGGCAAGAATACTTTATGCCATAGGTCTGAAGCTTGGCATCCATTATACAGGGAAGGATCCATTTATATATAGCACCAGCCCCAGGAATAACTGCAAGAAAGTGTTAACTCCAGTAGGATTTTGGCATCCAAATAATAATTCAGTGGGTGGCACAACTGTCATTGCGAAACCATCTGATTTAATTTTGCTCAAGTCTGTTCACACATAGGTCAGAAGATTCATTCCTAAAGAAAAAACAACAAAATGAGTCTCATGCTACCATTGCTAAATACCAGTTTCCCTAGTAAAGGGAAAAAAATATGGAGTGGACATTACCCAGGCTTCCTACAAACACTACATACAACACTAGCAAGCAGCAGATGGTGAGGCTCCAGCACAGGTCTGTTCAATATACAGGTTTTTTCCATAACTGACAGAAGGACATTCTTGAATGGCTCATACAATAAATATCATAAAAGAAAGATGAGATCCCAAACTGATCTGTGTAGCTCCGCTGATGTGCGTATCAGCAGAGCTCTGCTGACTCCCACAGCCTGAGGTCAGGCTCTGTGCAGGACACTAGCTCTTCCAGACCTTTTAAAAAGAAATGCATCTCTATTACTAACTAGAGTCTGTTAAGTTAACTGAAAGTTAAAAAATGTCCATTTCTATAAAGCTAATTAATATCTTGAGGGCACAAAGAGACGGAAATAATCAGAAGAAAGTGGGGGACAGTCTGCGCTAAAATAAAAGATCAAGACATTCTGTCTCTTACTAGCTTAATTTTCCTGGTTTATTTTTAATCAAGCTGACTGTTGGCTAAGGCAACAATTTCTCATTCAGCAGGTAGAGTTAAGAGAATGGGAAGCTGTGTTGTTTCACTGCAAGCATATGGTTAGTAACCTGCGTAAGGGGAAATGTGCTGGAGAAATGAAGAAGTGTTAAAGGCAATATCAGATGGTGGGATTGAAGGAATGTCAGTTAACACACAACGTGATGCAAATTGCTGAAGTGTGGCCCATAAAACAAACCATGTTAAATGTAAATGAGACAGAACAGGTCACAGGAACATACTAAGGAATAGGAACACATGGTTACAAGAACTCATTCCACAATATCCCTCTTTCTCAGATATTTATCTTACCAAAAAGGACGTGTTTGGGAAAACTGGGACAGATGTCACCTTAGGGATAGGGAGGAGAAGCCAGTGGGATTTTAAATGAACACTGCCCACATTGGTGAGAGAAGGGGAGGAAAGCCAACTGCAAGCAAGTTAGAAGAGGTGGAAGCAAAGAGAAATGGTGGCAGTGCTCATTTGTTAACCTCGCTCAGGAAAGGAAATACTTTACTGGACTCGTCACCAAGATCTTTATAATTAAGTAAAATAATGCAAGGCTGTTCTTACTTGTTGATGTTTGCAAGGTAAATATCTGCAACGTGACCCCCACTTGGGCAACTGGCACCCGCTCTGGCTGTCACTTTTTCTTCCGGTGGCTCAGAATTTATTTCTATTTCAGACTTCGGGCTGGATCTTTCAGAGATACCATCCTCACTAGGAAGGAGAAGGGAAGGGATTCACAACCCGAACAGTACCAACAGCACTGAGTTTTGCATACAGCACTACGTACGTAAACGCACAAAACCACTGTGCTGAATATCTTTTTCTTAAGAATCATTATATATCTGTCAAATCTGAGATTTCTGCAAGCAACTTGGAGGTTGCAGCTCTGCATGTTTATCAGGCTGGCAGCAGCAGGACTACTTTGGCATTGCAAAGGGGCTGAAACTTAACTTCCACGTACATGGACACCCATGCTTTAGTGCAGCTCTGCTTTTTTTTTTAATGGGATCCCCTTCTCAAAGGGCAGATCGAAGGATGAGGAAGGTGCCCGCATGGCGCCAGCATCCAGACACAAATGCCCCATTCCACACCTGCTATTTAGGCAAGCCCTCGTGCCCACGGACTTAAAAACATAACGTACGTGTCTTGCACGACAATGTACTGATGAGGAATAAGGCCGTCGATTCCGTTGTGGCGTCCCTCCCACCAGTCATCGGAGGCCCGCTGGTAGAGCAGGAGAGAAGCTCCTTTCTTGAAGGACAGTTCCCGGGCAGTCCTGCCAACGTAGTCGAACTTGGCAATCGCTTCTATGGGCTCACACTCTGGGAGAGGGATGGGAATAAACAGCAGTTCACTAAACACTGGCGCTCAGGAGAGCAGACAACAGTTTAAACCCATCACAACATGGACGAGGGTACGGACGGGAATCTGGAAAAGTCAGCGTGAAATTCATGGGGATCGTTTTAAGACTTTCAAATCCTGTCACCAGTTGAGTCTAAATATGTGTTCCCAACGTGAGGCTGGGACCAGGGGACTGGAGATGAGCTCAACCACACGGCCCCGCTGGATTCCGCTTGCTAATTACTTTAAAGGAGCTTTCCAAAGCAGCGGAGTGCTCCATGGCAACTGCTCTTCCTCGGGGGAGCAGTCTTGGTTCCTGTTCCTTGACAAGAAAAGATGCCCCATTTTGTTCTTAGATCTGCATCAGCACTAAGGGAGGCTCCTGGGGGCAAGCACCATCCAGAAAACACTTGGTGGCCAAACATGAGCCATGGCTTTTAATTGGTCCTGGGGAGAATCATCCCTGAGCTCTCCCAAGGGTGACCCTCAGCTGGCAAGGCACTAGCTGAGCTTGTAAAAATGCCTGGTGTAAATCCCTCCGGGAGAGCAGCTGTGGCACCATCGCAATCTACTCACAGCACTATTGCCACCCAAGGGCCACACGAGCTGACCTGGTGCTGAGGCCAACCAGCCACAGCATCCGCCCGATTATGGGCCGCAGCCGCTTCCTCTATCACCAAACCACGTAATTCCATCAAATCCGATGCTTCTTGCAAGTCTATGCTCCAGGTGAACACAGGCAGCAGCCCCAAATGCCCAGCACAGCCCAGGCAAGGTCGGAAAACTCTGGCCTGGGTTTCCATTTCACCACCGCTGCCTCGCTTTGGACTCCCCAGAGCTCCTGGGTATCCAGTTCTGGCTCCTGGCTCCCTAGTTTCCTCTTTCTTATTTTGTTTCTGGAGCAAACTTCCTCATAATATTAAAAAATTAAAATGCTGGTTTTTGGTATTCCCCCTTTATTTATGAGGGAGAAGGGGTAAGGATTTTGAATGTTTCATTTGTTTCGTTAAGAAGTGTTTATTATTCCAAATAAGTGGTGCACTCAGGTTTCCTATGTTTCTAATTTGCCTTTTAGGACTCTGGCTTTCATCCAGAGAAGTGATTTTAGACTCTAATTTCCAGTAGCTTTTTCCTGCTACACTCCTGATCACAGAAGAAAGCTCAGACCAACAGGACTGAGCCAAGCCGCTATCCTGCCAGTCTGGGAATCTGTGCAGGAAAGCAGCAGTTCAAAACCTTTCCACTCACACACATGATTTAATGAGCATCCTACACGCTCGTCTTCCACTATCACCAACTTCTTGTGCCCATCTCAAAACTGCACGTTCAACCACTCGTGGAAGGGAACAGCACAGAAGCTCTGCAGTGAACAACCTACCCCAAAAGCCAGGGGTGATTCCTGCACCCCTCTGCTCCATGAAGAGCGGTGCCATGGCCAGCAAGGCAGCATGGAGTCCTCCGACACCATTAAATAAGTTAGACACCAGATTTATTTCTCCTGATAGCCAAAAACCAACTTGGAATCAGCAATGAAGCTGGAAAAGATTACTTTCTAGTAGTTTTGCTGTATTTTCTGCAATACATCATGTTCTCTGACTGTTCAAAACCCTTCTCATCCACAGCATCTGCACCTCCCCAGCCTGTGAATCCTGCCTACGCCAGCGAAGGTGCCCATAACGCAGGCTTTACTCGGGGAGGACCAGCCCCAGCATCGCCAAAAAGCTGAAGGAGCAAGTGTCTGGTCACATCTAAAGAGTGAAGGAGTGGAAAAAACCTAAGGAGTTCAGTCCCAAATCCTGAGAGAGGCCACGAGTCGCAGAAAGGTGTGTGCAGCACTTCTGGAGGGTGCGTCCAAGGCACAACTGCAAAAATCCATTACAAGTGTGCGAGGCTCCTGTTAACAAAACCTTGCTGTTCTCTCAGAAGAGATAGAGGCCCAACTCTCTCCTCGGCTTCGGTGCCAAACTCTCACTATTTCACATGGAATATTCTGTGTAGGTTGTAGGACTCCATCCAAAACGCCTACAGATGTTACCTTGCACAGGGGCCCCACGCGATCAGTTCCAAGGACTGTAAATCGGTGTCTTTCTCTAAGGTCTAACTGCTCATTTTCCCATCTCCGTGCCCTCTTGCTATGCAAGCTGTTCCGAAATCCTCGCACAGCGCGAGTAACCTGGTGGTGTTAGGGCTGCTCTGCCCTAAAGCCTGCCTCCAAACAGACAGCAAACATCCATTTTCTTTTGTTTGCTTCCTTAAAACAGGACGGTTGGAGGTTAAGGCACTGGGCTCTCCTGCCAAGGCTACTGCAGGGGGAGATGCCTGGCACGGAGGAGAGCAGCCGAGCTCGCTGAAACGCGGCCAGCCTCTGGCTCCACGCTTAGCTCATGGTTTCCAGCTCCGAGATCCCGCTACGGCACAGATGAGCTCAGCCTGCCGAGCACGCCGAGCGCCCAGGCAGGCTGTGCTACGGCGAGGTACCCTTGGAAAAAGGGAGACTTTAAAAATAGACAGGCAACTTCTAAAAATTCCTGTGGAGTCCGTTCCTTGTACTTTTTGGCATCAAATGCTGCCTGCGGCATTTCAAGTGACTACTGCGACTTAAATTTTGGAGTTAACTTTGGATTTCAACTGTGAGACGCTTCATCCTCCACCCCCCGCCCCATCAGGGTCCCTAACGAAGGCGGTAAGAGGCTCTGCGTTACCATCGTCGCTGGTGTGGTGCTCAGCTGTGACGTCCTGGACCGAGTCTTCCGTGGAGGCCCTCTCGCCATGGGGACTTTCACTGCAACAGAAGGAAACACAGAGAGCACTTTAAACTGGTTGGGATCGAGTCTCCTCACTTGCAAAGCACGGAGGTAGCTCGGAGACGAACACCCAGCCCTGCTGCGCCGGCTGCTTCATGGATGCAACTTGCAGACATGCAAGTCAGTGCGTCTAAAAATGAAGCTAAGCTCCCTATTTGCTTGAGCAGACAGACATTTCCAGGTCCGAATTGGTCATCCCCCTCCTTCCCTTCCATCACAGACTTGAAGCGTCCCATTCATTTCAGCAAATGACTCCCGCAACCAGCTGAACCGACTGCAATCCCTCTTTACAGAGTAGCTCAAGCCCTGAGAGCTCACGAGCGTTTTGCACCAAGAAAAGCCTTGAAAGCACCTATAGCAACACGGGGCACACGAAGGCTGGGTTTTGGGAAGCAGTCCTGGGAGCAGCTCCCTCAAGACAGGCAGGAAAGGGAGCCGGAGGAGAAGTCCTGGCCGAGCTCGAGGAGCCGCGCGGAGCGGACGCCAGCTGGCAGAGAAGCCTCGCGGCTGCTGCTGCTCCCATTGAGGAGAAAAAGGGAGAAAAGGAGAAGAAAGGCAGGATCGCGCCTGCCCCTGCAGGCGCTGCTGTTGAAGACAGGACGTTTCCGAGACGGGATGAAACAGAGAGGGGCTGCAAGAGTCCAGCCCTGCACTAAAGGCCACCTGGACTACTCTTAACCCGCCTAAGAAAAGCAGGGGTCCCCTGGAGCTCCCTCGCCCGCTTCTCCCCTTCCCTGTGAGCAGGGTCGCAGACCCCGGCTTGGGAGCAGCCTTGCTCATCCTCCTCCTCGCCCGCACGCAGCGGCCTCCCCGCCAGCACACGCACGGAGCGAGCCCAGAGCTAAAGCTGCCCGGCAGCGAGCAGGAAAACAAGGCTCGCTCTGTCACTAGAGCAACTCCGTTTCTAAAACGTATTTATTTTAATATAGGAAAATAATCATTTGCATTCCTGGGACAGGGAAGGGGAAAGGGGGGAGGAGGAGGAGGAGGTGCTTTAACATTCCTCATTTTCAGTGGGAGAGATCAACTTGGCCAGTAGAAAAGAAAACACCTCCTTTCCTTCCCCCACTCCCAACCTTCCACCCCAGATGACAGGAGCCGCTCGGGCTGAATTGCTTCCAGATGTTGCTTGCAGGCTGCGCACGCGGCCAGGCCTCTGGAGCTTTAAGCTGGATGGAAATGGTGATTTCGCATTCCTCCCTCCCCCATCAGAGCTGCCCTGAAAATTAAACCGTGCCGCAGCTTTCTAGGTTCAGCTGCAAGTGACCCCACCTCTGCAGCAGAGTCACTCAAAACAGGCAGGAGAATGTCAATGGGAGAGACAGAGGGGGAAAAAAGAGTCAGATGGAAGCATTAGCAGTAGTTGGTGCATCAGTTCGTCTTTCACAAAGAAATGGTAGCAGCTACCATAGCAGAAAATGCAAAAAAAATCTCTGTAAAGCCTTCTCCTTTAAGACAGCTGAACACTTTCTTTAGCGGTGGGTCTCCAGAGATACCAAAGCCATCTTCTCTTTTCCAGTACAGACTCTGAGTGCTTGAATCCAGCACCAGACAACACAGAAGGGCTATGACTGAATCAGAAACTGAACACGCATCCTTTCTTTTGCTATCATACCAGTAATCCTCAGTGCTTCCACCTCTGCTATAGACCGGACCCTCCAGCTCCCTTGGTCCTGGGAAGATGTTCTCATGTTGGATGATGATGGTTTTGATCAACTCATTGACGTGAGCCTGGCAAGAGACTTGATCGTGACCTTCAGGCACAGACATCAGTGTTGGCCCAAAGCAGATGGCTAGATTGTAGGGATCCATCATATTCTCTTCACTGAACTGAGACAAACTGCAAAAGACAGAAGTGAAGAGGAGAGTTAGCAGACAAAGAACAGCATCTTGTCCTGCTCCCCAAGCAGAGTGCTGTCCATTATTCAGCATGGGGGCAGCACTAGCATTTTCATCACATGCTGAAAGCGGCTGAGGTCTCCCAGCCAGACCAGGCGCAAGGTGAAGCTGCAGCTTCTGTGGGAAATTCTGTGTCTCCAATGCTCTGCAAAGCGAGTCAAGAGGATTTCTCGGAAGGGAACTTCTAACTAGCTACAAAACAAGAAGGTTAAACTAGTCTAGAAGCCAGTACTGAATTAGAGTCAGAGCCATGAAGAGAAGCGCTGTTTTATCTAGGGAGCTTCAAGTCCCTGGAGCTACAAGAAATGACAAGACGTGCCATTTTCCTGGGTAACCTATTTATAGCAGAAACCTCAAATTATAGCACAATTGTAGCATTAAATCTATGACAAGGAAGAGGATGAGACAACAACTTCCACACTGCCAAAATGTGATTAACAAAAAGGAATTTTGTGCAGTTTTCTCTCAAGTTCAGATCCAAAATATGTAAAGCTGATTGTATTTTTATCACAGCCTTCACTAATCATGGGACAGACAATTTTGGTACAAATAATATCTAGTCATTAATGACCAGTCATGATTTCTTATTACCTTATTTTAAATATGCAATTTTGACAGGTTAAGTGATGATTAAAAGTCAGTTGGAAAATACTCTTCTAAATCTATTCTTCTCTAGTGTTCGAAGGTGCCCAGACCTGGAAGTTTGCCTGACAGTTTTAAGAGTACTTGCCACTGCTGAAATTCAGGGTATATTGGTATCAGCTTTCCTCAAATCCCTGCTTATAGTTTAACCTTCCTCTATATATTTAAAACACTCCCTGATGCAGACGCTCCTTTTCTTTTGTTCTTGCTGTAGGATGAACAAGATGAAGAATATCAGCATCACATTTCCACTCAACACTACCAACCTCAACAGGGAGCAAAGAATGTTTAAATCCTGCTATGCTTCTGGCTAGGATGTTTTTCCTTTATGCTATCCTCAGGTGTCAAGACCACACTACTGGAAGAAGCTATTGACTTCTTGCTGTCAAACTGCCTGATGAATCAGCCAGATGTAGCGGAGCGTTTAGAAATACAATAACCTCACTCTGCAGCACTCTCGCCACTTAGTATACACGACTCCTTGCTGGTGTGGGACCCAGCTTCCAATTCCCTCGTATCATTTTTTGCCTGAATTACCAGCAAATTATTCATGTTCATTTCTGGAGCTCCACTGAGCTGCAGTGCTATCATGAGGGTAAATCTCAGTGAGGCTCAGAAAGCCAGCAAAACAGATGCAGGAGTCGGCTGCAGTGACACCTGCCCCTTGGCCTGGGGCTCAGAGCTCGTGCAGCACCGTCCAGGCTGATTCTGTTGTTCAGCTCACACCAAACATCAGAGCAGGACCACGGGGCTCCCGCGGATACTCACTGATTGAGGAATGCAAAGAGGTATCTCATTACAATCAGAGTGGTCTTGGGTAAGTTCAGAAGGACTTTCCGGATGTGCAGCGCTCTCTCTTGCAAATTATCCATTGCTGAAAGGCAGAAAGAGCACCAGAGTTACTAGATCACCATACCCACATTTTGCCACCTAGCCCAAGTCCAACCATACACTGCGATGTGCGAACTAGTAGAAAGGTAAGGCAGCACAAGGAAGGAAGGATCTGTCCCTTTCCTGGACGCCAGGCTGTCCCCGATGTCGGAACGCGCAGTCTGCGGAGCCTTCGACAATGAAGGCTCTTAGCACATGAACCTTCGCCGTGAGTGCCTTCCTAGCGTGGGAGCCCTGCATGTCATCTGTCTCCATAGCTTTGACACAATATCTTATTCAAGTTAGCTTAGAAAGGTGGGTGTTTAAAGAAAAAAAATACTTAAGACTCAAAGGCAGATTAGCATAGTTAAAGGGTGAGGCAAAAAGCTCTGTGTGCAGCAGCCTACTGAGAAATAAGTGGGCAGCATAAATCATCTCAGAAAAGCAAAGATATTTGGAAGTAGATTTTTCTTCTCATATAATGTGAATTCAAGTCTGCAAATGCATTTATCAGGAGAAGAAAACCACAAATCATATTAGAAGCAGTTATCTTCTGTGCAGCTTCAAAGGCTTCCCCTGCAAGGGACAGGGACACTGCTCTATGATTCAGAGTGATGCGGCAACGGTCAGGCCATTTAAGCAGGGGCTGTCCAAGCACAAACACAAAAACACAACCCCCTGCCCCCAAAACCATTTTTAAAAACAAAGATGTCAACAACCGGACCATGGTCACCTTAGTGTTTGATATCCTGTAACAAGAGTCAATACAGGGGCGCTCATGTTGACGCAGTAAAAAGGCAAATATTACCACCTTGCTGGATAAACGGAGCATGCAAAAGGACTGTTCATTTCTATCTTCTTCCTCATCTCTAAAAGACTGCTATGAAAATACCTGTCCTGATGCTGGCTGAAGCACATGGCCTAACAGACACTAGGGTAACAGAGCAGCCAAAGCTAAACAGAGTAACCACCAACAGGCTGTTCTCAATAAAGATAAGGGCAGGGGAGACAGGTGAAAGACAAGGTTGAAAAAAATTCGTTCAAATTTCTTGCCAGATCTTTGTATACTTACTGACACAGGCAATCAGATCATGAAAGATATCCTTGGGGAAGAGGGGGTGCTCCAGTCCTCGAAAATAGAGCTTCAAGACACCTGCTATTGAATCCATGTCGTGGTCATTCTGGTCCCCAGCCAATGGATCCTCCCCTAAGGTACAAGCAGAGTAAAAAAAAAAAAAAACAACAAAAAAACAAACACCAGTTAAGGAAAAACAAAATGCTGGAGAAGGGAATCAAGCTGGAAGGTTGCAACTCAGCTGTAGGAAAGGATTTAAGCAGCACAAAGTCAATCCCACCTACTCCAACGAGACTAAAATCAACATGAGGAGGAGAGCAAACTCCCTGTCCTGCAGATCGCTCTGAGCTCTACTCAGGTAGGGGCTTAATTTGGGAGCCACCACTGAGAGAAACACAGCACAAGCCTGGGAATCTCTGCAAATTCTCAAATGAAGCCTGGCTTGGACTCAGTGCCTACACAATGGGGCAACAAGCATCTTTACAAGACTCAGCAACAAGCTTATGTTGAATTATGTTGAAGGGGAGGGGAAAAAGAGAGAAAAACAAAGGGTTCTGGGAACTACAATTTGTCATTCTGGATGTGTCACAGTTTGTCTATGTTACAAAAGAAAAGATGCCCGCTTAAGGAGTTGTTCCCTATGGAAAACTCCCTATCAGATATAATTAGATTTAATGATGGGGCAAACCTCAAATTGAAGCTATATATATCCATTATGTGACTGAAATTACCAAAGCATGCCTATTATCTTAATAACACACAGGATAATAAATGGGCCACTACAAACCAGCGCATTATCCTTGATATTAACTGCCACCAAGGGTTTTGGGTGAAGTAATAAACTGCAGAGACATTATTTGTCACTTTTGTATATCATATGCTTTACAGAGATAGGTGAGATGAAGCTTAAAAAAAAAAAAAAACAAAAAAAAACACAACCTTCTGCATGTTAGTGCTGAAACAACTGGCTATTTTCTCCGGATGTCTGGTATTGTCATTTATTTTTTTAAAAGGACCTTTGAGGCTGATATCAGAGCTTTCAACCTACAGCTTGTCATACACACTCCTGCTTCATCTGTTCTTGAGGAAGACATATCAAGAACAGTGTCTTGAAATTTCCTCTCTCTGGGTCCCAGTTCAAAGCAGCGCAGCCGAGCTGCGTCTCAAGAGATGCTCGAAGCTCTTCCTCTAGCACATGCTCTGCTCACAGAGAGCTGCAGGGACACGGGACAGTTATACCCAGCAGTGCAATTCTCTGAACCCTTTGCTGCTGCAAACAATCCTTAAGCTATGGGACATGAGAGATGACTGAATTCAGAATGTTTATTAAACAGACACTGCAAGGCATAAAGCCTAATGCCTTGAATATTCAATATTAATGAACGCTACAGAAGCGCCTGGCGAGAGTCTCTTACGAAGCTTGAAAAAAATTAAAAGAGGATATAGTAAACTGCATTCAACACACTTAAGCTATTTTGGAACAGCTGCTTAACAAATAATAGATTTGGCAATGTATTAATTGGATATACTGGAACAGATCCTCCTTACCTCTCTCAAATGCATTTTTTATATCGTTCACTTCAACTTGTGACCCAGACACTCTGAATATTCCTTCATGCTGCAGTCCTGAAAGACAATAAGGGACATTGATAACAACTGACATAAGCTAGGCTGGGACCTTCATTAAGTACAGCATGATGAAGGAAACATAAGCAATACAGGCAAAGTATCCTCTTTTCAAAGCCATCTTCCCTTAAATATCCAGGCACAGGCAGACCATGGAAAAACAGAACTCTGGCACCCCTGAGGAGAAATATTAACTCTTCCTAGGATGCCAACAGAACAACTTGATTATAACATCCATGCATTTTATCTTTCACCCTGGAGGATTTTCCAACCCAGAGAAAGTCATGAACTAATGGCATACCAGCCAGAAGTAAAATATGGCTAACTACACAGTAAAACAGTTTGTTTTTAAAGAGCAATACTGGAAAGGCCCAGAGCAAATCAGGCAATTGGAACTAAAGCATTTAATTACCCTAAAATGCCTTGATATTTAGGATTCTAGAATAGCCTTTAAGACATTCCTCGGAAATGGCGTGCATAAACAAAATCATTTATGTAATTTATCCAGTAGGTGAGACAGTTTAATTAACTGTCATCATCATTTTGTTGGTACACGAAGGATGAGCAGCAAAATTTTCGAACCAAGGTGCAAGGGTCCAGGGACTCACTCAGAGCCTGTTTCTGTACCGCGCTCGTGGAGGCCGCCGCAGAGCAGCCCTGCCCAGGCTTCTCCATCACTGTTCATGTGACACAAATAGTCCAGGATACGATTTTTTGGTCTATAAACTCACCGTGTCTGCTAATGAATCGTATGCAGCTCTCCACTACCAGGGGAATGGCTTGGCTGGAGTCCTGAGCAGAGAAGAATTAAACAAAAAAGCAATCAAAATGCAGAGCTGATGTCAAAGCTGGTGATTAGTTTTTCTCGGTGATTAAAACATCCGTGTTTCTGTTTACATACAGCATCTCTTCCAGCAGCTCTGCACAACAACGACTAAGTTACACCCCAAAGCTCATTTGCTGGGAAGCTACTGATCGCACCGGAGTCGGCCCTTGCTCTTGAGAACGGCCTGAGGGGGACAGGCGTCTGCTCAGAAACACAAAATCCAGTCCATCGTTTCCCTAGCTTGTTTAGATTTGATCATTTTTTGTTTTAATGAAATGCCACCGAATTTGATCACAAAGTCACTATTAATAATTCCTCTCCTAATTAGCCATGGTCGGCACAGAACTCGTTTCCTACGTGCGCTAGAGCTCAGCGCCAGCCAGTTAAGGGCCCTTGAGAAGCCAGGGAGCTGCGCAGCTCAACGGGCCCCCGTGGACCTGCTTTATTAATAATCATCCAAACAGAATTATAAAGGCCCAGACTCCTTCTAGAGTCTGACAAGAGGAATTCATGGAGAAGCACACGCTCTGGGTCCCCAGCAGAGATTACGAATCTCAGAGCAGTTATGTTTCAAATGCTTAGGTCACACTCAGAAAAACCCTATTACCACCACAGGCAAGTGATTTCATGTAGGCTACGGAGAGCTGCAGAGAGATCCAGGTGTTGCAAACAGATTAGGTTTTAATCTAGGTTTCCAAATCACAGAGACTAGTGTGTCAGTTCTACTCAAGACAGAATGTGCTTGTGAGACACCTCAAAAGCTCCTCGGGAAACTGGCAATCAAAAATGCACATCTCGGTTTTTACATAAGGAAGAAATGGTTTTGGAGCATAAATAGAGCCACAATAATTGAACTCAAAAATTAATCTCTGCATACGATAGGAAATGCAAGTTTTCTACATATATGTTAGCAGTTTCACAGAGGAGAAACCTTACAAATCACCTTGAGACATTTCGCTCCTCCCTCCCTACATTAACCGAGGTCCAGCCTGCAGCCTCCAGACCGCAAGAGGAGACAGAATTCCCCAGAGGCAACGCAAAAACTGGCCTTCCCAAACATTGCATTACATTTTATGTGGAACGTATATTTACTGCTCAAAATACAGCCAGGCCCAAGCATTTTTGCCTGCCAACTCAAATGCCAGCAAAGCTGTAAAGCACATGGTCAGCCTTCCCCGCAGTCACACGCAATAGTTTATCTGGCTACAACAGTGACTCCAGGATGGAAAATAACTCATCCTCTTAGTAGTGCTTATTATTATTGCTTACTATTTCCAGTACACACAGATCTTGAAAACAACCAAGCAGAAACCAAAGAGATTGTATGAAAAGAAACTAAGCTACACTTGTTCTTCATAATATGCAAAGGATATTTAATTTTGCTTCTCCTCCATCTGAAAGGGACATGCTTTAGCTCATTAGGTACTAGAAAGTAATAGATCATCCACGAGAGCCAGGAAAGCGGGGGGGAATAAAGCATGGCTGGTGTTAGCTTTTATTACAGGAAGGTAGAGCAAGCGGTTACCAGTTTAATAGCATTCCAAAGGCACACAGGCAAAAATAAAGGGAGAGGAGACAGTGACATACAACAGCACGAAGCCCATAAACCCTGCCCGGCAGTCTGAGAACTTTCAGTGTTATTACACATGCAGACTGCAGCCAGGAGGAGCATCGAGGGGACAAAGTAGTCCCATATATTCATCCAGAGAGTAGCACATAAACACCAGGGCAAAAGGAAGAAATAAATTAAATTGGAGTGGGAAACAATGCTTAACAAGAGCCCTGTGCAATCCACGCTTGTTGTGCACAGCTCGGGAGCAAGGCCACTGTGCAGCAGTTTAAATAAGAATGAAAATGCCCACATAAGAGAGGGAAAGGGGAGCAGAAAAACTTTCCTGCTTTCCATCCCTCCTCCTCTACACCCAAATACACACACATTTTATTACACAAGGAAATGTTTATTACCTGCTTCCTTATAGTGGAGCAGCGCCTGCCACTGATTACGCAATCCAAACCACCCATTGCAGTAGGAGGAAAAAAAAAAAAGAGAGAATAGACAAGTCAAGATAACCTGCTATCATCACCGAACTTCTCATTTGATATTCCATACTATGCTGTTTTTGGAGGAGGGAAGAAGTCAGCTACACGAGTCAATCATAATGACTTAGTCTCATTCAATTTATGGAACTTCAGAAAAATTTTAAGTGACTTTAAATCACTAAAATCCTGAAAAAGGCACAAGGGAGCCTACGGCTTTGACAAAAGATTATCCTTGACATTTTAATTCCAACCGTATGGAGATCTATCATACGGGGCTCCTTGTTCGAGTTGAAGTTTGTTATAAATTGCAGATAGCACCTCTCCCAAGGAGACATTCTGCAGACGGAGAAGCAGGTGGGAACGTGCTGGTTTCCCACTGTGCTATTAACAACTGTCATTGTGGATTCTTTATTATAGTTTCTGATAGACAATAAAAAATAAAAAATAAAAGCAACAAACCAGAGCACCACCAGGCACTAGCCAGATGGAGCCATTCCAGCTTATACCATGATTAGCAGTGGTCTCATTTAGAATTGTGGTAGATGTTAATTGTAGAAAAAAAAGGAAAGTCTTCCTTTGCCAGGATTTTCTCCTCAAATTTATCACTGAGGTTTAAAATTCCTATAGTTCCTGCTAAACACAAAGCAGGAGAGAGAATGGCAGAAAGGCCTAATGTATCATTCAAGCCAATTCCCTGCTAGGGCAGATGGCTGCTGAATTATAAATAAGGTGATTAGAACTGTGATTTTTAAAAAGACAGTACGATGTGTTAATTCAGCAGAAATTCCTGTTAGAAAAAGCAAAAATATCAAATTAAAAAAAGAAAAAAGAAAGAAATCTGATTCCGTGGGCTGTCACAGATAATAAGGTTACTTTAAACTATTAGCAGCAATGATTCCTTGATATTTAAAATTGTTTCATGATGAATAATATTTGATTATTACAGATGTCAGACTCTAATTAGGAACTGTCAGCCTTGCTTTGCTGCAAGGAAGGTGAAAAGGAGGAATGATGCCGATCGGCAGCAATCACCTGCCTTTTGTTAAAATGGCAGGATGATGCACAGTCCTCACTCCAGCTCCTTGCGCCTCCTGAATCCATCAATTTGGAGATGGAAACTTTTTATGTTTAATAAAAACACAATTAAAATAAGCTTACTTATGATGCTGTGAGATTGGTCTCAACTATAAACGGAAATTTTATTCTCTATGGCCTCTGTATTGCTGCAATTCAGCTCAGCGTCAGAGCAAGACACCGAGGAACGGAGCTAGTTTAAAAGCAGTGGGGGCAAAAAAGAAACAACACAAGATACCCAAGTAGTTATTTTTATCCTAAATCTGTGTCCCAATCTGTTTCGAAATCAACTGGGGTATGGCCAGAGCTGAGGGGCACATGGGTGCCAGCAAGAAACATGAGGCTGGCGCAAGCACCACACCAAACAAAACACCTTTCCCCGGGCGACTGGGGTCCACGTGATTTCTGAATATCACCTTGCACCAATTCAGATAATAGCAGGGATATTTAATGCCAGATTAACTAGCAGGAATTTGCTTTTGCATTAGCTAAGCGAATGTCCTGTTCTAATGGACGCGTATCTTGGGCTGGTATCTGATCCTGCTTGGCAGTGACCAACTTGTGGCAGCCTTTCCTCAAAACACGGATTCTCCAAGCTGCACGTACCTGGCAAGGGAACAGTCAGTCCTTTGACCTGTTGGGAAGACAAAGAAATACAGCATTAGGGTAAAGGGACGGGAAAACACCCCAAGTGATGCGTAAATCCTGTTTGAGGAAGGGTGGGACGAGCCATGAGGAAGAGGAGCAGCTGGAGGGCTGCGTTGTTCCGGCTCGGAGCGCGGGAGCATCCCTGCTGGCACAGCCCCACGGTGCCGACTGGGAAGCTCCAAGAACAGCCTGGGCCTGGGAGGACTCTTTCTTTGCAAAGTATTGTTTTTGCAAATTGGTTCCCTGCACATTGTAATTGTTGACTTGCACTGCCAAAAACCCAGGCTTGTCAACCTCTCCCTCCCTCCTCCTTCCCAGCGGAATTAGTAGGGAGATAGATTATACTTATAAAGCCACTTAGCAACACTGAAAACATGCACAGATTTGTTAGCCCATAACCTGACTGTGCTAGCATTAAGCTATCTGGGGAGAGAGGCGTTTAATGATATTTTCCACAAACATTTGCAAGAGTGTCCATTAATGTGCCCCGACTTTGCAAGGAAGCAGCCAAGCTAGCGAGTACCATTAACATAGGCATCATTTGAGAACAGCACAACAAGGAGTAAGCAGGACAGAAAACTAGCATGTGCCGTTGGGAATGGTACAGGCCAGATCTTTTGCTGGAACAGATCATTATCAGCAAAACCCTACTGATTTACACCAGCTGAAAACCCACCCTCCCTCCAGTGTCTTCCTGCTCCCAGGGAGATGGAGGAATGAAGTAGAGAAATGTCTAATTGCTGATGGCTGAGAATTAGTTTAACACATCTTGAGAGCCGCTTTCCTCTCCCCACGTAAAGCCAAAACAGTGCATGATTTGCATGAAAATGTTATTCTAAGGCAGAATTTCCAACCATCTGTCTCACCTCCATCATGGAATATTCATATATATAAATTACATGACTGTGGCAAGATCAAGGGGCTCCTACATTACAGTGACAAATGTGTACAGTAGGCAGGGACATAATTGCTTGTAGATAGGAAGACTTGCTGTTATTTTTATTACTAGAAGTCGTCCTCTTTCGATTAAGGTAATTTGCAAGAGGGCTAATAAATGCCACCTAAGGAAAGAGCAAAGAATAGAAATCGTAACAAAAACCTGAGGTTTCCAGGGCCTGAACATAGGCAGCTGTAGGTATCTTTTTCAATGAAGCTTCTAAAAACATTTCTGTGACTTGTGAAAAGATTTTTGTTTGCCCATATCCCACTTAAGTGGCATTTTACGAATGGGCCTGGAAGTGGATCCAGTTTTGTACCATTAATTTAAATCCCTGATGACAGGAGTAATTTTTTTTCAAAAATTTTTGGAGCTTACCCTGGCACACACTGGATCCCTTCACAAGGAGGGCTGAGAAAGCTCTGGTATTGCAAAGTGAGCACAAAAAAAGAAAGAAAAAAAAAAAGGAAAAAGCCTTCAAATCTGCATAGCAATACAGAAATTGCATTAAATTTCCTTCTCTTTTGCCCCACCACAGCTTGAGATGGGCTCAAAGGGCAGGCAGGTTAAGAGGAAATAGGTCTTGGTATGCAGAGGTCAGCTATGATCTAGGAATGTGATTAGTCACAGGGGCAGCATGGGTGTCATCTGGAGATATTTAGAGGCAGAAGAAAAGTACCCTAAGGGTTCAGCTCTTTGGCTTCACCCACCCTTGTTACAGGGCAGCCCAAAAGAGAATAGACCTTAAATACTAAGGATTGGGTCATGCTTCTTTTCCTACCTTCTAGTGCCTCGAGTCCAATAAACATGCAACTCTTAATTACTGCAGCAATAACTATTTTATTTTTATAATACATTTTTAACCTGAAAGCAAAGCACTGGAAAGGCCACATGCTGTTTAAGTTTTCATTCAGAAAACACCATAAACTGTGGGGAGCCCAGTTCAGTTACTAAAGGAGAAAAGAAGGAGCCCTGCTGCAGGATACAAACCCAGGAAGGAGTCGAGCCATTTTCTGACCTGACATTTACACTGTTAAACCATCTCCACAAATACCGGGCAGGCAGGTTTCTATGGAAACTTGGAAGCGCCATTGAAGAAGGGTGTTTGGCCAGCAGGATCTGCCTGTGCCACGGGGGAATGAAGCCCCTCTTTGTTTGCACCCCAATAACAAACACGCTGGGAGTTCTGGCTGCTGCCCTTTGCCTGCGTCCTGCGGATCGGCGACGTATTTTACACGCTCTGCAATTTGCTGGCGTTGTGCTCACGTGCGTTAGCTTGGTCTGGGCTGAACCCACCGAGGTCAGAGGCAGCTAATCGACCATGCAAATGAAACTTGGGAGCAGCCTAACGAGGCTCTGCTCCTGAGCTCATCAGGGAGCTGCCACTCGCGCGGTTCAGCCCAACGCGGAGAAGCAGCAAGCGCAGCACGCGGGGGGCATACGCTTCATTTAAACAAATAAGCGATGCACATTAGTGACTCATTAAGCATTTGCCTTTCATCGTTATTCAAGCAGCCATGTAGGTCACTTGGCTTCTCCAGCACACAGGTCAGAAAATAAATTCATAAAACATGAACGCGTCCAGTCAGTGTCAGTAATCCAGGAGCATCCTGCTCCGTCAGCTAATTTCATAGGCGCGTGCAGGGGCCACACTCACTTTCTCCCAAGGTCTTCTGCAGGAGGTCGTGTTTGGCTTGGAGCTTCGTTATCAGGTTCCTGCCTTCCAGGTACTCTTTCATTTTCTGGGGAGACGGAAAGAAAGCGACATGAGTGGGGGACAAGCTCTGGCATTTGCTGCATCCTTGTGCTGAGCAAGAGGCCACAGCCCAGGATCACAGCGCAGTTCCCAATGCCAAGGTGGCACCGAGTCCCCCACGTTGCACAGGGCTGCACGGCCGAAGCCCATGGCTCCGCAGGGCCATTCCCACAGCTCCGTTCCGGAGTCGGGGGATGCCCGGTACCTGCTGGACTCCCTGGGGCTGCCGCGCACCTCGGCAGCAGAGAGGGCCGAGCGGGAACGCGCTCCCCTCGCGCGCCGCCCTCAATTGCTCAACGAGCCATTTGTTTTGGCAAACTAAAAGGCTGCTGCTGTGGTTCTCCTCTCACTTAACCTCTCTCACCCCACTTTACTTGTCAAACGCTGCATCTCCCTCCGCGCTGGACGGTGCACAAGGAGCACGTGGCTGGGTGCACACAACAGAGCTACCGCTTCAGCTCAGATATGGGAATGAGATGTTATATAATCACTTCTCCCACTTGTTTCGGATTTTTCCTAGCTCAGCAAATGCTATTTTTTGCACCTCTTTCATCTCCTGCTTTGCACTTCAGCACAGTGCTGCTTGTCCCGGCGTGCTGCGGCGCGCGGAGCCGCTCGCGGGCTGCACACGCTGCCCTAACGGAGCTTCGCGCCCCGGCCACCACAACCACCACCCGCTCCGCAGCCGCATGGGATACCCGGAACACGGGGCCAGCAAAACAAGCCCCAGGAAAGCAGCCCCGTGGCCGGGCCAGGCCGGAGGCCTTCGCAGCTGACGTGGCTGCGTTGAGGCTTTTTGTTTTCCGGTACTTCCCTGTCCAACCTGTTTTCCCATCCCCACTTATGTGTTTTTCCTAAAGCAGTTACGTTTTTGCATCAAACGTTCAGCGGAAAAAAACAGAGTGTATGTTGCCAAAATAACCAGAGAAGTTGAAAGGGGGATATGAGGATAGATGTGAATCTGGAAGATGCTGAGCTGCCTGTCTCAAGACCAAGAGCAGGCAGACAGCACTACAAGGCTGATCTCAAAATAGCTCAAACAGCAGCTTAAAGATCTGCAAATCAACTTGATTGGGAAGACAGATACACTTCCCTTTGAAGCAGGTACAAAAGTTAAGCTCAGTCTTTCTTGAGCTCCGTCTACGTCCCAACGGCCACCGCTTTCCGAAAGGAAAGGCCACGTGCAGGAGGAGCTGTGCTGATGCTCACCCTGCACCAACAGATGTTTCCCCCTCTGCACCGAACACGCTGCCTCCATCACAGCTGTGCAGCCGGGCACCAACCGCTGGAAAGACACCTAAATCACTTAATTTCACACTGTAAAAGCAGCGAGGATCTGCTGTTGGGGAGCATTTTGCACCAGCAGCTCCTCAAAATTGTGCTGCGGTGATGCCCGATGTGAGCAAAATGCAAACGAGACCCCATCTCCCTGCCTTGCAGCAGCTTCCTTCGAAGCAGGGTCTTGGTGCAAACATGCCAGGATACACCTCCAGCGGAGGCATAAATCCTGCCAGCATAAGGATGCTGTAGTCCTTAAACTAAATTCCCACAATAGCTTCACTATATTTACCTAAGAGTCCTGCACAGTACGTGCAACTCCCAACCTTTGCTCCGTGCCAATACGGATTATTTCGTTCAAGCGAGCATCACTCCTTCACTTCCCATCCCTCAGCACCCGTAGCCTGGAATGGGTACGAGGGCATCGGACTCTCCTCCCGCACCGAGATCTCGCCCAGCTCCCTCCTTGTTCTCATTAGCACCCACCGACTGCCTTCCCCAGACACGCAGATAATTGCTCCTTGTGGATTCAAAGCTTGAAATTCTTATAAAGGATATTTATGGCTGTGCCCAACCGTAGATCAATCACGTATGCGATTAGGCTGCTTAGAGAAGCACCTCATATATCAGCATTGTTGTGTTGATAGTTATTTCATCTGGGCGGGATGTGACATGACAAATAGCCCCCCTGCCCCGGGGGGGGGGACAACGACCTCCCCGCCTGGCTGCATGGGAGCGGGTGGGAGCACTATGGAATAGGAAAACTACTGCATCCAAGTCCAGCCATGGACTGCGGCTCCTCCGTGTGCATTTGGACACGTAATAGTCCTTCTCTAGGGAGAGAACGCTTACAGTTCAATTAAAAAACCATTTTTCTACTTCCATAATCATAGGCAGGCTGGTTAATCCCTTCTTAATTGAATCCGTTTTCCTGCCCACTTTTCTCAATAGCCAGCTTCACCTTCTAAGAAGGCTTTTTAATTTAATGGGTTATTTTAAGCTTTTTAAGCACTTGTCCAGGGAAATGATAAACTCAACGATAAACTTATAATAAGGCCAGCCCTGACAAAAACCATCCTGGCCGTCAGTGCAATTTGCACAGAAACGTCACAATCTTAGTAAGTGACACTATTCTTGGAGCAGGAACCTAAAGGACAGTAAGTATAGCAAAAATGCCCCAGGGAATGACAGAAAGTAGTGAGGATAAGTAGTAATATTTTTTGTATACTTTTGAAAAAAAATTAAAATAGAAGAGAATTCAACAGCTCAGCATAAAACAGATTTAAAGGAAAAAAAAAAAAAAACATGCATTCTGGTATCAAAGTCATTACAGAAAACTCTTAGCATCTTGTAAATTGTAAATCTTGTAAATCTCGTAAAATTGCATCAAGTTCTATTAAAAGCTTATTTGAACTTTTGAAGTTGGAAGAGGGTAACAAAAATCAAAGAACTAAATGCTCTTTCAGCCTGTATTCTTTTTCAAAATATTACAGGCTCTTAAGTTTTTCCCCAGACATTTCCTTTTTAGGAAAGACATAATAAGGAGGAAAAAAGAAAAAAATCACATTTTACTCAGCTAATGCACAAAACTTTTATCTGACAAAGGTATCTCAATATATTTTAAAAGAATTCAAAGCACCTGTTTTTAAAAGCAGTATACCACCTCTGCTTGCCCAGAATCAACTACAGGTGCATTTTTGTAAGATGACAAGAAGGTTTTGTACTTCCTTGTAAAAATAATCCTAAAAATACCATAAATGTGCGTACTTCTAGCAAAAAGCATATAGGTAGAGAGGTCCCAAAAGCTTTGAATTGCTCAGAACACTCTGAAATGTAGTTCCTCACCGTGAAGTAGAACTGCTCTGTCTCCTGCTGGTTGGCCCGTCTCTTGGCGATGCTCGGTTTGCTCATGAATGTCTCGGAGACAGTGGATTTAACAGACTCCATCGAGTTGCTGTACTGGAAACAGTCAGAGACATCAAAGTCCTCTATCGTGACTATATCCTGGATTGTCTGGAGTGTGGCTTCCATAGTCTTCTTAACCTGGCCAGCAAGAATAAGCGTTTTAATAACAGTGAAGATAATACGTTGCCCGTGAAAAAAGAGGCAATAAGGATCCCAGAGCATTTTACTAAATGAACAGAGATTACTGTTTTTCATGGTCTGTGGGCCAGAACTAGGGTGCAAGCTCTGCTACTTAGCAGACCACAGTCCATGGAAGCAGAGGGGAAGCAGGAGCCCGAGGCAGCACCAACACGGCTGTAACCAACGGGCTGGGCCGAGAAATAAGATTGAACCTCCAAGCAAAGAGTGCTGGAAGCAAAATGAGGTACTCATCTGCTGCAAGTACATCGATTGGGCATCAAACAAAGGTTTGATTAAAAACAGGACTTCTCTGTGCTGTAATTTATTCCTGAAGGTCAAGATCAAAACTCTGGGCATATAAAGGGATTGCCATTTTTTCCCCAGAAGAAATGAAAAATTCCTGAATATGGAGGTGCAGATCAGATATTTTGATCTGTTCCCAGACAAATGCCATTCATCTAGTGCTCTCATCCTGGATGACTGATGAACCAAAAGCTAGTTCTTTCCTTACATTATCAAAATCCAGTGTCTTAACATCAAAACCCAACTTTTTTTGTTTTTTTTTTTTTTTTTTTTTTTTTTAGATATTCAGATTCAGCTTTTCAAAACACGGTCAGTGCTATCAATTTAGGGTTGGAAAAGGATTTTTTTTTTTTTTTTTTTTTAATTCGCATCAGACCAGCATGTTTCTGGCTGCAGATGCTTCCTCCCGCATTTTACTGCAAAAAGTCACAAAATAGGATGACACCAGGTACTGCAGTTTACGCAGCACCCTCCTGGCTTTGCAAGTGGCAGAAGGTTGCTCGCTTTGGGTGTCTCACCTCTTCATTTTCGATCTTCAGCGTAGATAACCTGGACTGCAACTGCTGGCACCTCTGTACTAGTTCACTCTGGACTGGTTGCTGGGCACAGAGCTGTGACTCCTGCAAGAAAAGACGTGGCATTTTTAGAGTGCTAGGGAAAAAACACAGACTCTAAACTATATAAATGTAACTAAATGGAAGAATGACCACTACAAAGCCTTCACAGAGCTGAAAGAAGAATATTAACTGACCATGTCACCCATATGGGGCTGAAACTCGAACTTCATGGGCGGGCAGAAGACGTTGTTGTACATCTCCATGAGCCGCTGCTTATCGCTGTTGGCGTCCAGGTTCTCCACAGCATTTTCAATGGCATCCAGACCCTCATGCTTTGACTGTTCCAGGTTCAGCTCAGCAGACAAGAACGTCCTGAGCGCTCTGTTGAGGCTAGCGTGGTATCCCAGGTCACAGCACTGCTGGAAAAAGACACACAATTCCATATGAATAAGAGAAGAAACTCTGAAACTGAAATTAGAATTTCTGAGGCTATAAGTAAGGGATACTTCACCATTTTCTAGGTATCAGAGTTGTCTCTGACCACAGAGATATCTTGACTAGCTGTCTTTACTGTAAACAGAACCCAGTCTATGAAAACCTTAAATAAAAATTTTCTAAATTATTCCTACTAAAAGGAAGCACTGAAGTACTACCTTGCAAAACAAATGGTAGGATTTGGATCACCTGCAAAGGTTTATCTGCAGCTGCTATTATTCCACCCAAGCTACAGAAAACTGCTTCATCCGGCACGCTGCCGGAAGCACGAATAGGACCTGAACAATCACCAACAGAAGTAAGGGAGTTATCCAAAAAGCAAGCAGTGATGGGTTGAGATGACATCATCGTGAAACAGAAGAGCAAAAAAACCTTCCAAGCACAAGGTGGTGAAGGTCAAGAATTTCCTGGCTCTCGCTGCCACGAGGATGATGTCACTGGCAGACAACCAAGCGGCTTCACCTCCACCGCGCCACACAGCCAAGTCCTAATGTTTCATAAGGGAGAAAAGGGCTTTTCTTTTAGCTGATCAGAAACAGACCAATTTTTTTTAGAGATCTAATAAACTGAGCGAGAAAGGAGCCCACCTTCTTGGAATTACAAGCAAGATTACATATGCTAGGAGACTATCCAAAAAGAAAGAAAGAGACCATCTGCTTGATTGCTATGCTGCTCTGTAAGCAAAAAAGATTACATGAAATCTCCTCCTCACCCATCATTTCGGTCTCATCACTGTCATTGTGAGTAAACAGAGGAAAAAAAAAAACACGAGGGAGATGGAGAGGGACCGGGTGACTAGCGGGACCATTCCCGCTTCCGCAGCATTTCTGCTGCCGAGCGCTGCTGCGTGCGCGGCTCCGGTGCCAAGAAGCCGCGGCAGGTGGGGAGCCTTGTAAAGGAGCAGCAGTTGCTGCTTAGACCGGAGGCAGGGAATGAAAAGGATGTTACGTTCCATCAGAAAGAACAAAAACACAAGCAAAAAACAAAAGATGTTTGATTGAGAATTTGCACGTGTGGGATGGCCTTGGATCCCCAGCTCACAGCTCCTGCACACATGGCAATTCCTGCCCCCCAGCTATTTGGGGACAGCCAGGCTGAGCTGGGCCACCAGCGCAGCCAGGACTGCAATCAGAGAAGCAGCTGCTCATTTTCCCCTCCCAAGCGATGCTTTCGGCCACCCAAACAGGGTGACACGGTCACCATCACCCTCATCCGCACAGCAAAGCCACGAGCAGCCCAAGAGGGGTTCACCGAAGGGACTGGAAAGGCCAGTGGGACTAAATATTTTATAGCCCACCTCATTAGGCAGCAGGACTACATTAAAGCTGAAAAAACACTTTGCCAGCTTATTTTATTGAAGCCGGTGATAGGAAACATTTTTCAGCCCACTCCCCCACTTTAATATTTTTAAGAGTCCAGCATACCGCATTTATAGAAGTATCAGTCTTGCCATCCCTTTTCTGGGTTATATAAATGTTTGATGGAATCGTTCTCCAAGGAAATCAATTTTTTATAAGAATTTAATGATAACTCATTCAAATTCACTTCCCAAGATGACAGCTGATTAACCCTTTGCCAGCCAGTGGTTTTTAAATAGGCTCAGAAGATAAGGTTCGAGAAGAGTCCTCTGTTTTCAAGTGCCATAATTCAAGTTTAACAAATATTATCCAGAAAGAAGGGTCTCCTAAAGAGGCAGCAAGTACAGAAGAAACACATCTCTTCAGTATTGCAATTTTGCAAAAAGTGAACCGTGAAATGGTGAAAAATTTGCTTGTTTCTTTGTCCAGGGAGTGGCCAGCAGCAGTTTCTATTGCTTTTGCCACTCCTTCCAACACCTTTCCCCACCAGTCTGCAAAGCAGTCCCAGGGCCACAAGAAAGAAAAGCATCAAGCTCCAGCAGACTTAGTGGGTGGGGGTGTTAGACAACAGACAGCCCAAGAAGCAGAGAGATTTATTCCTCTCCTGAAATATGCTATGAGAAGCATTAACCTTGGAAAGTATGGAATTTTTCAAGGCAAGTTAAAAGCTGCATTGGAAACGCTTCTGTCCTTGATTTCTTTTACCAACTGACATTCTGCTTTACAGGATCATTTTTCTTGTTAAAAACATGCTGAATTATAATCTTGAGGGTTTGCTTAAAAGAGTGAATAGAAAATGTCAAACAGGGATACTAGAACTGCATTCCCTTTAACTAAGCAGTTTCTTTTAGTGTTTCAGTGCCAGGTTTATCGTGTAACAGACTACAGAAGCCAGCTAAGAAAAGCTCCCCTAACAACTTAATGGCTGATCATCACGCCAATTGCTCCTGCCTGAACTGCCCATCAAACACCATCAGTCTGCTGTGGTTGAGGATGTTGCTGGGTGTGCTGGCACATAACACGTTGAAGGAGAGGCACACGTGAGGGTTAATGACAATGATATTCACTGCAGTCACCCAAGCAGCAGAACTTACATCAATGAGATCAGACAGGTCATGAATGTAATACTTGAATACAGATGCATTGGTTGCTTCCAGAGCCAGCAGATATTCGTTTCTTGCCTTAATTGCCTTCAGTCTATTTTCTGTGTACTTAGCTTGGCGCTGAAAGAGAAACCAAAGACAGGATTTATTTTAAAAAGAGCTGTGGAAGGAGTAGTAGCATTCTTAGTAACACCAAGCTGTGCTCTGAACAATTCTTATCCTGATCATATAATTTGTTTAGTTCAGTTGGATCCTGGTTTTATCAGGATTCAAAGGCTTAAAGCTTAGATTAATTACCCAGAAGGGTTTAAATACTACTGTACTACACAGTTTTAGTCCTCTCTGAGGACCATATGGTATTGGCAAAGAGTAAGGAAGAATGAGGAACAAGATGGGTTTATGAGATTGTAAGGTGATTTATAAATAAGATGTAATTTCAGTTACCTCCACACCTTGAGCGGCAACTCTAAGCACTGCCTGCCACTGAAACTTGCGCAAATCCACCCTAGATCACAGTACAGATCTTAGCCCAGCCATGTTAGTAAGTCCCTAAGCTCAACATGACCATGCAGCCCATAGTCAACACCAGCTCTGCCCTTCGCTCATCTGTTTTTGTTGGCCCTAGACTCTAATTTAAGGCTACTTATCTAAAACTTGTCCTGATTTTTTAAGCGAGGTGGTCCCATCCATTTGCATCCTCGTGCTACCAGGCCAGCCTTGTGCTCTGCCCCTCCTGGCTCAAGACCCAGGGCTGTATCTCAAGCCCATGTGAAGGAGAGAAGTCGTCAGCAGCTCCCGTGCGGAGCTACTGCAAAGGTCTCCCCTCAAATCCGCAGGCCCCCTGCGCGAGCAGCAGTGGCACCAGTACCTTCTCCTTCATTTTTTCTATTTTCTTGACAGAGCTTCGTCGAACGTGTTTTTCCTCAAACTTGACGTTGGACGTGGAGTCGGGGGAGCGCGGGGTCTGCTTGTCCTCTTGTTTCACCGACTTCCCAATCTGCTTTTCTTCCTGCTTCTCTGCCTCTTTCAGCTTGCTCTGAGCGCTAATGCTGTCTGCGTTGTACATATGGTAGGTTTTCATAACCTGAGCAAGATGCACAACAGTCATAAAGTGTAACAGGGCACAGAAGGAAACAGGTTTATCTACCTGGCAAGCCAGGCACGCAGAAACTTTGCTTTACACTGTCATGTGCATGACCGAGTCTCGGGGTAGAACATTATACACACACCTGCAAAGCTCAGAAGTTAGGAAAGAGGAGGAAAAATGTCACATGATACAACACTTTATTGGGACATTGTTTGGATTTGGCCAATGAACTCTCCCCCCAAAAAAGTTACTTTAACGTAACTCTTCACAGTAGGTTTGTATTAAATGCAAGATATCACATGAAGTAAACAAAGGCACTTGGACAAGGACCAGCAAGTCAGATCTGTTTGCCTGCTGGGAGTCAGAAATGTCTAAACTGGCAAAATACCCAGGGAAACATCACATCACAGAACAGCATGCCAGAAGACGCACGAATGAGAGCACAGCTCCCAAAATGAATTTCAATTCAAAGTAGATTAATTTGCAGCTGCTGCTTTGTTTGATTTTGGCACATGCCTTCCTGTACACTCCAATGCAGGAATCAAAATAAAAAAAAGAAAAATCAAAAAATAGAGCAATTATATCTTGCCTTCTTACTATTCAGAGAATATTAGTTGCCAAAGTTGGAAAAATGACTGTTTTTTACCACCAGGTACAACTTCCGAATGTCTATCAGTCTTGCTTCTAGATACATAAGGCATTTAAATATTACAAGTCTCAAGCAACTATATGCAAATCAATAGTTTGATTATAACAGCTGCATAAGTAACTCATGTTCAATTTCTTTAAATCAAATTTGACATGGAAAAGATCGCCTTATGTAACAAGAACATCAATAAATGAATGTGGTTCTTTCAGAAAGCTCAAGCAGGAACTTGTACTATATGGACTACAGCACATATTTTTTTATTATTATCCCAAAAGCATACAAATGCACTTATCCCTATTTCATCTTAGTCTGAACTTATCCCTATTTCATCTTAGTCTGAACTGCAACAGGATTTTGCTGAAGTTGGCCTTGTGCTCCCTTAGTGCAGAGAGCAGCAGAGGTTCTCGGATACGAACAGAACTTGTGTTTAATCATGAAAGAGCAGGCGAACTCAGCCACTCTTAAAGACTTTCTGAATAATTGACACACACACTTGCAGCTACAGCCAATGCTCAGACTATAGAGCAGCCATTTATAATAATAGAGGCAAAGTAGTCTCTTTTCCTCTACTGCTGAAAGCAGAGCTGGCAGAAAGCAAGAGAAGTAGGGAAAAAAGGGAAAATTCACGATTTTCATGACTTCACCCTGCTGGCAATGCCACTTTGGCAACCACAAGCACCGCCTGCTCCCTGCTTGGCAGCAGGGTTGCTGTTGACTCACTGGAGTCTGCTGGGGTCAGCAGCCAAGTCAAGGACTTGGGTTGCATGGGACAATTCAGGACAAAGGGCTCACGGGGAAAGTGCTCTGCACTGGATCGATGGTGGGAGACTAAAAACTGGGCCCATTTTCATGGGCACCCGTCTACGTTGGAAACAGAGATACTGTCAACCCTTTACTCAAAAAATACAAAAAGAAGGAAACATTGCTGAAACAGATTGTATCCTCAAAAAGGAAAAAAAAAAAAAAAAAAGGAAAAATATCATTTCTACAGTAGCAAACCTGATGAGCCAGCTTCATTCCCAAAGCAAATTCTCTGTCTTCCCGGGAGAAAAGGGGAGTAGTGGAGATCCCACTGTAGCTATTGCAGCAGCAGGAACACTGGACATTTTCCTCCTCTGGAGCTCCCTTCTCTTTCTAAAAGCTTCTAATTCCAGTGAAGCCTCTCTAACGCTCTCGCACTGGTATCGATACCCAACTTCCTCACAACATTGACGTGATGCCTTTGAAGACATCGTCTTCGAAGAATCAAAGAGAGAACTTGTCCCTTAACACAATGACCCAATGCATCATTAAGAAAAGAGGAAAGAAACATCATTTTGAGCAACAAAGCCATGGAAAGCCATGCAGTGGTTCTGCTTTTAAAACAGAACCAATTCCGTAGCAGCTGCTCAGGGGAAAAGAAATAATCAAACGGCGGGCTCTTCCATTCATCTATGTGAGAAGAAAACTCCCCAAGCAGCATGTGAACTTTAACGAACACATTCCTGCTCTTTCCCGAGGCAATGCCTCTTTCTTGGTGCCCCAATGGCCAGGCTGGGGAGCGGAAAGTGCAGATGGAAGCCTATTACTCTAACGGGAACGGTTTTGCTGGAAGAGCAGAGGAACAAATAAACACGGAGGGTTTTTCCTCCCCACTGAACTTGCATGCTTTCTTTTATATGCTCATTTCCAGAGGGGGACCACACAAAACCACAGAGCTTCTCTGATTCAAGCATGCAGTAACCCGACTGATTTCTTATTGGTGTATTTGGAAATAATTCTGAATATCTCCTTTTTTTTTTTTTTTCCCCTTTTTCTCTTTATTTTTTAACACTGCAGCTAGTAGGAGGAACATGTAAACCTGACATATTTGGGGAGCGGAGGCAACACTTAAAGAACCAAAACAGAACATTAGATGGAGTGAAAAAGTGAGATTTATGCTACTGTACAGACTAGTGAACACAAACTGCCTCGAATCACAAGGGCTGCAGACATTTATCAGTCTTAGTGCTTAGTCTCTGCTGTAAGAGCGGACTGGGAGAAGTCAAACACTCCTCCTGTCTGAAAGGATGCCAAGAAGCCAGTTTGAGTTACCGTATAGAGTTCATTCAGGACCTTCATCAAGTCTTCCTGGAGCTGCAGTCCCACTTCCTTACTCTGCAAAGAAATAGAGAAACGAAAGTTGATTGGGGAAGACAGGAAAGAGGTGAAGGAAGTCAGTGTGCTCCACATCTACAAATAATCTAGACTTAATCAAGCCCCATTATTTACGCTAGCAAATCCAGTAACTGCTCAGCCAACAGCCCCTTTACGGTCAAATTGCACAAATGGTATTAATAAACTGAAAAGTTATACGTACACAGCCAAGCAGGCCTTAGAGTATGGAGAGAGGAAGACTTCCAGGAAACATGAGATTTTCAACTTTAGAAACAAGTAGATTTTCCAACCTCTTACGTAGCAATCTTAGTGTCTTACCATGACAGTTCGGCATATAGTAGTATATGGAAGCTGAAGAAATGCAGGATGGAAGCCCCACAGTAAAGGTATTCCTTTATTTAATGCTGTATCGCAAAACAACGAGCAACACTTCAATTCTCCTGATGCACAAACCAAGCCCCAAAGGCTCAGCAATGCTGTCGCGAGAAGGTAGGTCTTTCATAAGGGCTGTACTGGGCCAAAAGTTTGGCTCCACAGCACAATAAATAACTATAATTCTGTAAGTGCCACTACACTGTATTTTGGCCTACCCTTTTCAAAGACAGGGAAGTAAAGGCAGTTTGCAGAGGACAAAATGGAAGCAACGTAGGTCCTCACACTGCTACAACCTATACATCTTCTTCTGCTACAACCTACATCTTCTTGCAAATGTTCTTTTGCTCATGAATTTCCTCACTGCAGCTATAGAAGCAACAGAACTAAGAGCAGAATCACTCTGAGGGGGATTTACATTGCGTTCAGCAGGCAGTTCTTCCTACTTCCATTCAAATTACAAATTCAGATATGGGATTTACCTCCACAGACAAAGCAATCAGCTATTTTTAAACTACAAAGGCTACAATGCAATTTAACTCTATCAACACAAATCGCTCCCTCCCGGGGGACACTCGCATTAGTGAGCTGCCTAGTTCAACCCAAGGCAATATGACTCATGAACTCATTTCCTTCTCTAAGGAAGAGCAGAAGGAAGAGAAATATGGATTAGCAGCAGACAGACGAGATGGGTTGTCAAAACTGGTCAAGACCCAAACTAGCCTGCAGCCAAGTGTCAGATTTAAAAAAAAAAAAAAATATATATATATATATATTTACTTATTTAAAAGCCCTGCTATATGACAGGCAGTGCACATTTCTAGATTGCTATTGGACACAAGTGCTGTATGAAGAGGCGAACATTTGGCTTTAGCTGAACACAGAAATAGGGAACTGATAAGTACATTTTGCTATTAAAGACTCTTGAGAGCGCCGGAGTCACATCCGTAATTGCCAGGGCTGACACCTCTCTATGCAAAGGCCTCTTGGAAGAGACGTTTCTGCATGCACCAACTCTTGTATGCAAAGGAGGGAAAGCAGCTTCCTCACCTAGCGAGTTCAATGGCACTATTAATCTTCACTTGATTAGAGACAGGATTTCATGCTGGAACTGATTCATATTCTAAAGAGTTTCCATGAGAAAAAACGGAGAAACGCAGATGCACCAAGGAGCAGAGTCAGCAGGCACTTAATGACGCTCCTTGCCGGGAGCAGCCGCAGCTCCTGCGGCCTCTGCGCCGGCACCCGGGCTTTGCTAAACCCTTCCCAACCCAGCCCCCCGGCTCTGCTAAACCCTTCCCAAACCACGCGGGGGGCCGCAGAACACGTCCCCGCGAGCCTCCCGCTCGCTCCCAACGGGGACCCGGCCCCAGCCGCATGCGCGGCCTCCTGCAGCGCTCCCAAAGCCCCCAAGCCAGCGCCACGTCGCCCGCACGCCCGGGATGCTCTCCCCGCCTTTGCCCACTGATTAGCAAGCGTGAACGGATCCACAGCCACGTGCAAACGAGCAATTTGATCCACTTTACGGCTTTCGTTCGCTCGCTGCAGCGGAGCGCAGCGCCTGGGCAGGCTGCCCATGCTCCGAGCTGCTCCCGGCGGGCCGGATGCGCTGCGCAAAAAATATCACCCTCAGACACAAGCTCTGAGAAAAGCTGACGGTTCCCGCTCTCCGAGGCATTTTGCACTAACAGCTTCCACGTCTCTGCCCGCGCTGCAGGCAGAAGCTGCAGCTACCACTCATCGACGACAGGAGCCACCAGGATTTGCTGCCTGTCCGTGATGACTAATGAAGCCGATGGCCGGGGCTGCTTTAAATGCCCCGAGCGCCCAACCTCTCCCTCGGAAAGGGCTTCGCGGTGGCGTCTCCCCGCTGCTCGAGCCGCCTGGACCGGGCCCATCCTCCTCCGCTCACCCAGCTCTTTTTGCGCATTTGCTTATTTCTCACATAAAATTGTTCATTCGCTGTGCAAACTGCTGAAGCATCAATTATGCAGAGGCAGATTAAAATGCACACTTTAATGCATATTCAGATGCATATTCAGGCTGGAGAAGAAAAGGAGAAATGTAAACAGAGAACTGTCAAAGCCCCCAACCCCTCGCGCTCCCAAGCGCGCGCCGAGGACAGGAGCTGCCAGCTCGATGGGCCCGAGAAGCGGCACGTGAAGACAAAGGCAGCGGAGATCATAGGTGGCATGAAAACAAGGCCCCCAAACTGCCAATTTAGCACCATTCCCAGTGCTCATTTTGCCCGCTTGGCCTGGGAGGCGACCGGGCTTGGGCTGTATCTTGACCCTCGGGAACGCGGCACCCTGCGGGTCGGGACCAGGACCCCGACGGTTCCGTTGCAACGGGGGGCAGCCGACGGCCGAGCGGGGCCGTGGGCTCCTGCGCAGCTCAACGCGCGCTTTGTTCCCGCTCCCCTGCCCTCCACCTCCCGCTAATTCAATCAAGATGTTTTTGGGATCTGCTGCAGCCCTCACGTGGCTGTTCCGCATTCCAGGGAACATTAGCGACTTCAGCTTCAAAATATTTAGGGGGAAATAATAAATACGAGGGCTCAGGAATGCTGTCAACGTTTTATGCCCCGCATTTCAAGCCTCAGCACCATCGTTGCAGCTCGGATAGAAAGATGGGACTGCTTCAAAACCAACATGCAAGGGTCACTTTCTGCAGGAACTCCCAAGGAGCAGGGAAACCAGCAGGACCTGCTGCTGGGGGAATGCATAAAATAGTAGGATAAAAGATTTTATCTAAGCTATGATACTATGTGGGTCAGTGGCAGGGCTGAGACCAGAATCCAAGCCTGCCCATTTTGAAAATGATTCTCTAACCAGCCCATTTCTCCTGCTTTTTAAAAAAAGTGTAAGTGGAATAAATACAGATAGGTAGAGAACAGACATCTCATTTTCTAATTCTGTGTTAAATTAGCAGTGGCAGGGGAGATGCAAGGTGACTGTGTCCTTGCTGCAAGCAGAAATGTAAAACCCTTTTCTACTCACGGACCCTAAATCTTGTCCAAACAGAGATCGCAGGACGCAGCTCGGAGGTTTGCTAAGGAGAGCGCTTGCTGGGTAAAGTTCTCCAAGTCCAACCATGATGCTCTACTTGGATTAGTAAGTTATATCTAAGCTTAGACACCATCAGACTCCTTGCATGCTTCTCACGGGCTTGACTTAAATAATTCCACGTGAATGCAGGAACAGACACAATTCAGCATTTGCACATTCCCACCTAAGCAAACACTTGGATCCTCGGTATGGCAGTACTCCATCATCATCATCATCCTCACCCCAACTCGGGTTTTATCGACACCACCCCTGTTTCACAAAAGCGATGCAGTTTTGGAGAACCTTCTCCCACAGCTTCTACAGAGCAAATGCTCGTCGCTCTCACCCAGCCCTAGGCAATGGGAGCTCTTTACAGATTTCTTCTAGAGCACCAAGTTCTCGGAGTTTAGAGAAACCGAAGGAGAACAAGCCCATGACGTGATGCGATCTACACGCGGATTTGGGGGACAGTCGGACCATTGCTTTCCAGCACAATGATCCATTATGCATCGCCAGCCCCACTGAAGGCACTGCTGCAGTTTTGAAGTTTCTCCACTAATTTCACTAGCAATTTGTTAAATTCCATTTCATCTCTACACTAGAAAGAAGGAATTCTCCCCAAAAAGCAAAAACAGGGGACTCCAAAAAAGCCATTCCTACACAAAACCATGCCTCACCATTGCCTTCTGCTTCCAACTAACCCTTGCCCTTTTCCTCCTATTTTTTTGCTGTTTTCTGAGCTGGTGCTATTAAATCCCAGGCTTCAGGCGCTCAGTCCCAGCAAATCAAGCAATTTTATGGCTGAGGGCCCTCATTCTTACAGCAAAGTTGGCCTCATCCTCACCTGCCAAGCAAGCAGCACGTGAAAGGGGCTGCAGCAGGAGTGTGAATGCAGAAACAAGCGCAGCAACAGTGGGCATCTCCACACTTTGCAAGCAGGGAAATGCAGCTTTTTAATTTTGACACCAAACCAGATCCCCTCTGCTGCTAATAGAGACCTGCAAATTGCCCTCGCTCTGCACACGAGAGGCGCGCGTGGGATTTGTCCTGGAAAACACAAATAAATGGCAATATAGTTCATACAAGCAGCCAGCGTCTTGGCCAGGGAGCTTCCTTCCCCTGCTAGGCTTTTCCATGTGTGCCACATTTTAAAATTGCTGCTATTCCAGCCCCGATGCAGCAGGAGAGACGCGCTGCAGCTGCAATGTAGGTCATCTCAAGCAGGGACCCCTTCAGAGAATTAGTAATTCTTCTTCCTTGATTACTGCAGGCTTTTAACCAGCTCATCATGGATTCTTCGTTTCACATCAAACACGGTGCCGTACATGGTTAGATAAATAAAGTATGTTTTTCCCCACGATCAAAGGTATTAAAGAGGAAGAGAATTCAAAATTGACAGTTCGGGTTTTCAGTCCTTTTTCTAGGTTTCCTTTCCTTAAATACCATTATGGAATTTGCTATGCTAGCGTAAAGCAAGGACCACTGTGCTTGTTAAAAAGAGAAGATTTTTAAAAGCCGTGGCCCAACACTGTGCGAGAGGGGGACGTGACAGCACGGAATAGCCACCAAGAGCCACCATGGGGCACGAAACCCACCCAAAATCAGGGCGAGTTCAACAGTGGGTTCAAAAAACCCCTGAGGAGCCTCAGCTCCCTGAGGGCAGCGGTTACACGCTCAGATTTTCAAGGATTTCAAGGCACAGCTGTTTAAGGAGCGCGGCAAGGAGGCTCGATGGGGGATTCGGGGCAACTCTCTCAGGTCATAAACACTCGGATGGAAACAAGGAGATCAGAGAGGATCCCAAGTGGCGGATGAAAGCTGCTGTTACTGCACCCAAGGAGCCGCCCGGCGTGCAGACAGCACAAAGAGCCGCACGATCTCAAATGCTTGGCGCTTTTGTTAGGTGGAGATCTGTCAAGCTGAAAAAAGACAGTTTGTTCATAAAATCCATGAAGCGAGGAAGGCTCTCCTAATCCTAATCTTTTGAAAATTGTATCTATTTTCCTTAAATCCGAACAAAAACCATCAGAACTCTTGGAGACAACAGAAAGAGTGATTAAAGATATTAAAGAGCCTTCTTCTCCAAAGGCAACACGAGTGTAAATAACACTGCGGGATCCCTGCAAAAAGAGCGAGATCTGCAGGCGAGAAAAGCAGATAAGCGGAGCCGACAACGGCCGTGTGCATGGGGACATCGAGGAGAGGTGACAGCGCGATGAGAGGATGACAGAGAGTGCTGAATATATAAATAAAAAGGCTGCGCTTAAGAAGGATGAGGAGGAAGGAATCAAAGGCGTGTGGGATGCCGACCGTGCGGGAGGAAGGCCGACATCCAAGGTGGGCTGGTACTGGGAGCCTTCCACCTGTTTCCCCTTGGCTTCATTGGCTCAAGAGAGGCGATTTGTTTCTCCACTTGCCTTCCAGGTCCCTGGAATTAGCACAGACCTGCGCTGGCAGCATCCCTTGGGCCAGGGACAGGGAGGCGAGCGGAGGCGGCCGCCGGGAAGGGCTGCGGATGCAGGGCACATCCGACACCGCGCGCTTGTTGGCTTTGGCAGCGCGCGGCTTCTCTTATCAGCAGAGATACCTTTGAAGTGGCTGGCAAGCTTCCAGCTCGTGCTCAAGCAAATAAGACCCTTCACATCCTAGCACAGCCCTGAAAAGGGATCTCTTCATCGTGAAACGCAGGCGGAAGAGCTTCATTAGGCCGTGCCCGGCGAGGCCCTCTTCCCACCCTGCCGCAAACGCCAACACTGGGGACTGGAAACACGAGCCGGCCAAAACTTGCAAGTCATGCGGGCATCCCACTGGAATGGCTCAAGTTCCCTCATTTTTAGCAAAGCTCGAGTGTCAGCACTGCCGCATCCTTCCTGCAACCCCGCTGCTTCTCCACGGAGCTCTGGAGCGCAACACGGGAGACTCCGTCTTGGCCGGGACCCTTCCCACCACAGGGCTTCCCCCGCCCTTCCAGCTGCCGCAGGAGACCAAACCCCCGAGAGGCTCCTGCGGATCCAGCTCCCGCCCTGGGACGCCTGGCTTTACAGAAGTAAAGCATTTGGAAAAACACGGAAGATAAACCTGTTCTGCAGTATTTTGTGTAACCACACGATGCTGGGTTTGTGTTCCAGCCTGTAGCAGCTTCCATACCAGTTTACGCTTCTTGTTGGGCTGGAGAAGGTGAGAGATTCTAGTAGAAAAGCACAGGCTTGATTTGGTTTCTGATTAAAATCCTACTGCTAAAAATAAAAGCAAAGAGGGCAAGAGCTTCCTTGTAAAAGGAACCGAAAATGAAGAGGAGCTGTGACACCAGCCCTTCCCTGGGCTCCCCTGGCGAAGCCCTTCCTGCCAGCCCGCTCCTCGCTCCAAGTCCAAGATTTACCCTCCGAAAGGGTTACAGGAATTGGCGTGGAAGCATCTAATCAACTGCAATTACCAGAAAGTTTCTTAGAGGTCAGAGAGGCCCTACTGCAATTCTGCTCAAGACAGACAAGGTTCCTCCTCGACTTAAGAAACGTCCCAACATGAAACTAAACAAAATCAAATAAAAAAAGAGACAGAATGCAAGGCTTTCATTCACTCCTGCTAGCCAAACGCCACTCAAGGAATTTGCATTGCACAATGGTACACTCGCACTCATTTTAATTCTACCCTTTACCTCAGCTACCAGGACATCCCAAATGCTGCTGCAAGGGGGCAAATCAATCCCGGATGTTGCTTTGTACCAGGATACAGACCCTCCTTAGCATCTCTGGATCGCGTTGGCTGCTAAACACATCCGAGTGCTTCTTCCTCGAGACACTTCAAGGGGCTGTCAAGACCAGAGTGAGAAGCCAATGGGGCCTCCAATTACTGTCAAGACTGCTCCTAAGCAGATTTTAATTCTAAAAAGAGGCACACACTGCTCACATGACTGGTGTTTAATACAGCAACAGCTGAGACCACCAAAGGCAAGAGGACAGGTAGGAAAGCCTGCTAGGAAACTTTTATCAAAACAATTCCTCACCCGTCTCCTACGGTATTTAGACTGAATGATCCCAGCAGTGTTCTTCAGAAACCCCACTCATTTTGCACCCCCTCCCTCTCCTCTGACATCACCATTGCAGAAATCTTTACCACTTCCAAAATCTTACACACTGACAGGGAGCAGGGAGTGGAACAGGGATGAGGTGTTACCATTTAGTAGGAGTTTTGCAAAGCTTCCATATCACATTTCTTCAACTGTAAGAAGATTCTTAATAAAAAATTTAATCCTCCCACACTGTCTAGCTCTTTTTCTTTTTTTTTTTTCCTCACCTAAACATAATCAAGAGAGAAGGGAAGAAAGAGGGAGGGAAAAATGAACACAAGACACCTTAGCTGCATTTTATCCTTTCTCCAAAGAAGGACATCTATCATTCCTCTATCATTTTGTATGATAGGAACCCTCTCCTCCCTCCCCTTCCCCTCTTCTTTTCTTTAAGCAGCAATTCCTCCTCCACTGCTGACAACATTTTGTTCTTGGAGAGTTGTTCTTGATTGCATTCAGGATTAAAATTTTGGAGAATTTCTGATTGTTCAATAAATGTTTCAAAAAGCTTCTATAAACTGCCAACACTAAGCAGATTAGGAGGTGAAAATGTGACCTGGATTTACCCACTGAATCTCAACAGGAGATTTTCAGGGAAATCCTAAAACAAGGAAATCATTACAGAAAGGAGATAAGGCAGGTCAAGCACAGTTACCCACAATGAGCAAGAAAAACATGCGTTAGGAACAGACACAATAAGCGGATCCACCAGAAGTTGCATCCACAACTTGGCGTCTCGGCAAGGACATGCAGCGTCGCGCTCAGTTACCTTCTTGAACAGGCGCCCAGAATCTTCGCTGACCTGGACAAAGCGCGGGATGATGTTGTTGAGATAGATATCACTTAGGGTGGTGTGATCCCTGCTCTCCCGCTTCACTTGATTTAACAGGAGATTCCAACAATTGACTGGTGAGAGCACATTCTGATCCTTCCTATAGGGGACGCAAAATAGAGATAAGCATTGGATAGGACTTCACCTGCAGCACACAAAATGAATCCGTTCAGCGCATTCTGCATCGGTAAACTCTAGCAACAAGGTAGGCATGGATCTGCTGAGATGAGAGGAAAGGTTTAAAACGGTGACAGTGCACACGGAAAACGCGTCCCCACCGCGCACGGCCCAGCGCTTTGCTCCCAGCTGCAGGGGTTTAGTGCCCGATTGCAGCCCGGTTTTGCGGCGCTGGCTCCGGCACTCGCAGCTTCACAGCGATAAAACCATTTCAAACATCCAGTTAGTTACGTAGCATCTGCACGGGAAACAAAAGGGGACGTCTCATGTATGACGGCAATTAGCGCAAGTCGCCTAAACCTAGCCTGGGCAGAAGAGAATGCAATATCCACACTTAAAACTTTCCATTCTCACCTTTGGGCTTTGCATTCTCACCTTTGGGCTCTCTCAGTCCCACCACAGCCTATTCCCCCTGCACACACAGTCTGAAAAAGCTACTACACCTTTTTGTTTTAAGCACAGATATAACAATTTAGAAAGAGCAACTCCAATCTCTGCTGGAAAGCCAAAGCTCAACTCTATTATTGCACAAGATTGTACCAGATTCTTTTCCCCTTAAAAGGAGTGGGTGTAATTTCCACAGAAAAGGGAAATATCCTTTTTCTGAAAGAACAGTGAACTCTGCTGCAAGCAGTGTCTGACGCTATTAAAGTTACTATTAAAAAATTAAGCCCCAACAGACTTTTGCTGTCCTTCTCATGGCATTAACAGTTGCATCATGAGTGAAATATGGATAATCTAAAGAGAAAAAAAGAACAGTTTCAAAACAGCTGATTTTGACATGTGTTTCTTTTTTTTATAAAAAGCACAGGAAATGACTGCTGTGAGTGATGGGGACTGCCCCAAGGGTTGTATTGTGGGAGGGGGCAGAGAAGCATCCTGGGCTTTCGATCCTCCTGGTGTTTTGAATAGAAGAAAGAAAATAAAATGGGAGAGGGCAGAGATTTCACTTGGAGGGAACATTGGCCTTTGTGGTGCTGTGTGGGACTGCAGATACTGCTGACACCTGTGCGAGCTTGGAGCTGCCGGGTGCCCGGCCGGGGTTTGCAGTGTATTGGCCACCTTGCTCGGGACCTGCAGGGAAGTTCTTGGGCCTCTTGGACCTGTCAGCAGCAACCGGAGCACAGCCGGTCCTCCAAGGGCGCATGCATGGATGGATCAGCTTTGCGTGTTCTGGCTGCTGCTGAAACCTGGGATGAAAGCGTCTACCACAAACTTAAATATAATTAAGGCTATTTTTTGTTGTTTTAAGGTGAAACGAGAAACAAAACCCGACTTTCTCCCAGTGAAAAGCAGGGAGGAGGAGGATGGCAATCACTCCAAAGAGTTCTTCCAAGCAGCAGCGCTGCTCCAAGCTGCCCTTGCTAGCAGCTCGCCTGGAAAAAGATCTGCCATCTGGCCCACCAGACAAACCTCGTTCCGGAGAGGAGACGGGAAGCCAGCGCCGTCAACCCGCATTATAACCGCCTGCAAATAAAGGTTTGTGAAGGGCACTCCTAAGGGGTGTTAGCGCTCGGCTGCTCCTCTCCTTTCCCCCAAAGATATCCATGTGTTTTATACACTGGCCTAGGAGCTGCCTTCTCCAAGTTTAAAAGGAAGGAATCAAGCTCGGAAGGGAAGGGATGACCCCAAGAGCCCTGCGCTCCTTGCTCTGCTGCCGGCTCCGGCTGCTGGGGAACTCGCTGCTGCTTTGCCCCTCGCCTGTTATCACAGCACCAGCAAGCGCTGCAAACACAGGGACACGCAATCAAGCTGGGACCTTGTGGAAATAACGCTAATAAAAGGAAAACCTCCAAGAGCAACCCCCTCCTACTAACGCTCTCTATGTGGCCCAATATTGGCCCCTGTGTTACACTGTGTGCTCGGCCGGCAGCTCCTGCCTGTGCCTTGGGTGCCTGCTATTCCCACAGCTTCCCAGCCGTGCTCCGGCTCCCTTGGACGCGCTGCCAGCTGCAAGGACAAGGGGCTGTAAGTGCACAAACCAGAACGGGAGAGCCGTGCTAGGAAACCGGAGAGGTGGCCGGACGATTCCCAGCTGTCCTGGCTGCGGCACCGCATCGCCCAGAGCTATTCTAGGGCACATAGCACAAATACCAGGAGCCCATGGGAAGGATGCTGAGCAAAACTGCTCGTGTCTCGTGGCGCCAGATGGGTTGTTGATGCTCTCCGTGTGGTTAAACATGAAAGGTCGCCTTGGCGAAGAAAATAATCCCCCGTGCACAGGACTGTCACCGTCGGCTCCTGTCCCCAGCCCCGGCCAGCGCAGCTTGCTGCTCCTTACAGCTCTGCTCTGAGATTCCTTTGATTTCTCGGTGCCTGCTGGTTGCACTAAGCCCTCGGGTGCCTGGTCTGGCCGCTCCCTCCCGCTTTTGCACGGGTTTCACGTCTTCACCGCAAGATTTTTACAGCAAGAGTAAGATGCAAAGATCTCCCCCGTCGCACGTGGGCATCGTCAGGAGGAAGACGACGGGACCCCAAATCCAGCTGCATGGGAAGGGAAAGGAAAGGGGGCAATCCCAGAACTCTTCACACCCATGGGCAGCGCTTGCCAAAGCCCCCGGCCTCGCAGCTTGGCCCGGGGCAGCCGCTTTCCCAACACGAGCACGAGTTATACAACTGTTTACAGCAGCCCCGGCTCAGTCACAACCACAAGCAGATGGCAGAGAAGCAAAGTGCCATTTTCGTTAGCGATTCCAGTGCTCCGAGGAACTGGCAAAAACACCCGGCTCCCACTCCTTGTCACTACGGACAAAGAACCAGAAAGGAAAACCCATGCAACAGCGACTGCCAGTTCCAGCCACGCACAGGCCCCGCTTCCAGAGCCCGGATTCTCCAGAACGGCTGAAATCCGTGTTCTCCTTTTGAGGATCAAGACCAACTGACAGCGACACCAAACTCTGGGACTTTCCCCAAGTTGCAGCAATTCACGTGCGGAAGCAGCGTCCAACACGAGCTGCTCCCGCGCAGGGGAGGAAGCAGCTCCCAGTGTCCAGCTGCGTTTTCCGTGCTATTGAGGCACGTTTGAAGCCTGTGTGATGCCAGCAAAGCTGCGGAGCGTTTAGGGTAACCCGGCTGACTGGCGCTCGAAGGGGAAGCCGTGCACGGATTTGTAGAGCCACAAGGAATGCTGCTCGGTGCTTCTCAGAGCCTTATCTTGATGGAGTCCTGGGCAGCTTCCACTTCAAAGGTGTCAGTTGGTTTCCAAAGATCAGAGGAGAAGATGGAGCCGGAGTACGTGAAACTCCTTAATTAAATTACTCATTCATGCAAGGAGCTCGCAGGCGAGCAGGGATGCGTCCGCTTCCCCGCGTACGGCGAGGGAGGGCTGCACCGTGTACCTCCTGGTAGCAACAGGAAAGTTACCTTAAAAATAAAGTTTGTGGATATGAACACGCTCCAGCGCTGAGCAGGCAGCAGACTGAGAAGGGAAGTCATTTCCAGACGGGTGCTGCTGCAAACGCCCCTTGCCGGGCATCAGGGCCAGGAACAGGCAAGACGGAAAGGTTCAAGCCGCGCTCGTTTCTATCCATGGCTGCTCAGACTGCTTTGAATTCTGTTCTGAATCTATAACAGTAGCTACAATCACAGGACACAGCACAGAACAACCCCAGGATCACTGGTAGGCTGAAAAACATCCGCAAGGTTTCCAGGCTCAATTCCATCAAAGAGAAATACTCAATTCCATCAACAAGAAATACAGGGCAGAAAAACCTACTTTTTCTTTTCAATCATCTCCCTCCAAACCCCACATATAAGTGCAAGCCCATCTGATCCACATTAGTTAACATTTATACTTCCCCCATAGCCTGTGCCATCTCTCCTTTAAATAGATCATTCCAATTTTGAGGAAATAATTGAGTTTCCCTGCAAACTACTGATTCAAACCAATGCTTGGCTTCCCCTTCAAGTCTCCCTGACACTGCTCCATGTTAACTGTAAATGCTGCGAACTGCAAGCAAGCACTGACATATACGCTGCTCCCTGCCCTCCTCTTCCAAAAGATTTTAGTTATGAACATCTGTTGTTTACAAGTGCTCAGCCTGAAGGTTGCCAGACTTATCCTGCATCTTCCACTTCAAGGCGCGGGCTGCCAGAAACCCAGCTGAATTTCATGCTGGGATATCCTGGACATTCTGCGCTCCAGCTGACAATTGCTACTCACTATCCTACTTCCACAGACCTTCCCAATTTAAAACATGGCCTTAAAATAGCCTCGTCTTTGCATTATTTTTCTTTCTCTCTCTCTTTTTTTTTTTTTAAATTCCTCTCTTTAAATAAATTACTCAAGATTTGCAATGGTGTTTATATTGTTAACTATTTATTGGGGATGGTAAATGTCTTTAGAACAAAAAACATGTGAAACGGATCAGAATTTGGAAGCTAAAGTGTTTTTTTTCTTTATTTATTTTTTTAAAAAGGAGACATTTTGGTGCAGCCAGAGGCTTCCCTAGAGGTGACTCCCTGTTCAGCAGCGCTGCCTTCGAGGAGCCCACGGAGCCGACAGCAACACTGAGACCTGCAGAAACGGATGCTCTGATTTAACAGCTACACACAAGGCCTTAAATCTATCCGATTTTTATGGAGCGATGACTACGCTCAACTTTTGACCGACAAACTCTTATAACAAGAGGAGCTGCAAGACCCAGGCTCTGAGATGCACTCCCTCCCCACCACCACTTCTTACATCTTCTATGAGGGTTATTTATCACAGGGAACCCAAAAAGCCTTCCTAACTATAGGTTTTATACAAATGTTCTCTTTAATGGTCTGTTCTATTTCAAAACTCATTTTTAAAAGAGGAAAACCACTGTCAAAGGGAGCTGCTCTAACAGCTATGGTAGAGTAGTTAAAAGCAAGTCAAACCTGGGTTATATCCAACTGTCATCAGCTCATATGTCACCTTGGATAAAACAATCTGTTCCAGCTCTTCGGAGATAGCAAATGAGAATAACAGCCCCCTACCTCTGTAAATCATTTTAAGCTGCTCCAGTGCAACCAGCATCAGACAGTGCAACGGGCAAGCAGCATTTAGGTGCAGCACGAGCTACAGGCAACTTGCTGTAAAGACCCAACCACCTAAACGTCAAACCATATGGAGAGCTCAGCCCCCAGCTTGGCCACAGGGCACAAAATAAACCCCGTGCAAGGTATTTGCTGCAAACCCACCGCAAGCCTGCGCCTCACGCCACTCTGTCCTGTAAGCATTTGCTTTTAAGCCAGCCTGGGTATGCCTGGTGGGGAAAGCTATGCAATTTAATTCCAAGGGTCAAGCTGCAGCCTCTTACCCTTGACAGCATTCCCTTAAATGAAGGCATTTGGAGTAACTCGGCAATTACACGGTAGCTACTGAGCAGGAAAGGACATGCAAATTACAGCGTTCCTGCCTGACAAATTTCCTCCTTGACAGTGCGTTATGAGATCTAAAAAATGCAACTGACATGGTAAGCAGTCACCGAATAACATGGTACCTTCCAACATAATTGCTATGTTATCAAAAGAACGTGCTATTACTGTATATTTATAGGTTAGAGCCATGCAATTACAGAGTAGCCACCAGCATGTGCACATCTCTTGGAGTCCTGTAATACCAGAGTGCTCAGGAGCACAGATCTCATGGCTGCCTTTGCTCAGAGAGTTTTTTCTCTCTATATATATATATTATAATTTGAATTCACAACTATCTAAAAATCCCTCATTTGAACAGCTAAGAAACAGTACCATGTTATTAGCTAAGAACTAGAGGGAAATCCCAGGGAGCATCTAAACATGCTGTCTAAAGCAATAGCCATGGTCACTTCTCAGGTTTGGTTTTTTTCCTTCTCAATCAGTAGGGCTCAGAAATCTCTCCTAGCAAAAAAATGATTTAGTCGCATTGCAAATCACCATGTACAGACACAATATGGTGATACTGCACCCCAAATCCGCGAGGCTCTAAACTGCCCCCTCTCTTGGAGGGGAACATTGGATTGGAAGCATTTAAGCAAACAAAATGATGCTCCCAAAGTCGAATCCAGCCTGCTAAAGCACAAAAAAGGAAGAAGTGCTGCTGTTGAAACACCCTCAGCCTTACACTTCATGTGATGTATGTCCCAGTGTGATGTTTTCCAATCACCTCCAGCCTGGGCATTTCTCTGCAATATCGCCCCCAGGACACTCAGTTAATACGACCTTCTTTCCCCAGCGCTAAAAGCTCAAAGCAAAAGCATTCCTGGTCATTTCATATCTACTTTAAGCACAGCAGAACTACAGTAAATTACATCAGAGCTGTACAAAAAGCAGGCTAAAACGGTGATACTTAATGGCTTTCCCAAACAGTGTTTCTATGTATAAAGGAAAGCTGATCCTCCTCTGCTGCACGATACAGTAACCCATAAAACAGAGGAAAAAAAAGAAATCACAGCATGCCCCAAACAAAGCTAACAGTTACACTGTACTTTGGGTGGAGGCAGATCCAGATGGATAATGTCAGGCAAAGGACAGGCTAATCCAGTCAAACTGAAGATAATTCACATCGCCAGGCTGCTTTTTGGTGGTGTCCCCAGCTGCTACCCTGACACGGAAGCTCGCAGGGCCGCGGGCACCGCTCTGCGCTGCACTCCCCGTCCCGCTCCAGCCTCCTCATTGCACAGCGACCCCTCCGCGCTGAGCCCCTGGATCACCTCCCTGCACAGCAGCCCCTTCCTCGGGGCACAAACCAGCAGCAAAATACAGGATTTATGCTTCCACAAAAGCAAGGTCCATATGAGTCATCCCAACTCGGGCAGCTGAACTCAAGAGCACGGAATAACCAATGCAGTATCGCCAGTCCTGCCATTAATTATTGCTTCAAGAAGGTGTGGCTAATGTAAATAACCCTGAAAAGACCAGACACACACTATGAAAGTAGCTGCAGTATAAGAACCTTGTACCAGAACTGTATTAAACAGGCCATTTTCTATTGCAAACACAACAAGCTTGTCCATGAGGAGCAGCCACCAGCAATAGGTCTGCCCATGTCCTTCGTATACCATAAAAATTCACTTCTAATGGGAGTATGAGGATAGGCACTGAATCAGACCACAGGTAGAGTTTTCTAACTTGACATGGATCACAAAGCTCCTCTATTTGAACAGAGGATTCATTGTCAATGAAGACATCTTTTAAGATGATTTTAATGGAGCCCTGTCAGTTTTTTTAATCATAACTTTATCCGAAAGTGCTATCGGCCTTGTTTCTCTGCTGTTTTTAAGTGATGGTGAAGATAAGTGAGAGGAAATAAGCCCGAATAAAGTCACTGGCATCTAAGGAAGTCCTGGTTTTGACCATCAAACCAGGTGTCCAAGTTTGCCTTCCTCCTCCTATATTGGGCCAGCTCTTTATCACTCTGTTCCCTATCGGTAACATCGGGCCTACGAGGAATTTCCCAAATGAATGGAGCAATCAGGCCAGGTTCACTGTTTATAGCAAACTTGGGAAGCATTTTCTTCTGAAATCCACACAAGTGCAGATACCTACGTTCACTACGCCAGCTCTCCGCTTGCAATCCTACATGTGTCACCACATGTTTAGAAAAAAAAGGATAAAAAAAAAAAAGGCAAATACTCTACTTGAATTGCTGGTCCTTGGTGCTCCTGGTTTTGGCGAGGAATCTCTCGGCCAGCTTCTCCAAATTCCTCGAGTAATCCATCTCGATCTCAGCCTTCTTGCGGAAGAAATCCTGCAGGTCCTGCAGTAACTGCACCCGAAGCTCACACTGTTGGTCGAGGCATTTCAGCTGCTCTACCAGTTGGGCACGGATCTCTGCAACGAACAAAAGCATTAAAGATTAAGCAAAATCTCATTAGAGAAACACCATAAAGCTCTCTAGTAAAATACGGTTGAAAAACACATCCTTTCATTAGTAGTGTGTCAGCAAAGCCCCATTACGATTAACTATATCCACAGAAAGCGCCTGCGATTGTGCCACGGCCGCAGCGGCCGCAGGGAAGCAACACGAGACCCTTGAGGCCGGTGCCCAGATGTGCATGCAAAGCGTCACCCCTTAAAGTTCACCAGCTACAAGTGTCAAGTGCATTTCTGGCACTAAGAAGATGTGCTCATCGCCTAAAAATGTACTGAATCTCCAGTCTGGAAACAGGACTGAATGCTGCAACACCCCACGTCAGCTCAGCAAATCACTCCGGGGAATTTCTATCAAATTCCTTTGCAGGCTCTTGCTGATGCAGAAACAAGATGTTACGCACACTGGGGCACTCCCCATAGGCGCCAGTTTGGGATTATTCAATTAGTGACTGTGTCTCCAGCTGTGCAGCTCTCTTTATAAACTGAGCCATCAAAGCAGAAAAAGACACTCCTTCGCAGACCGGAATGATAGATCTTCTTGGGATACAGCCCTAGAGAGATGATTTTTCTATTTAAAAATTAAAATGAGGGGAAAAAAAAAAAAAAAAAACTTTTGCAAGTTGCACCTCTTTATTTACAAGACTGATAAAGTAGCTAACAGTCCAAGTGTTAATATGATTATTAAGCATAATTATTATTGGAGGTATCTATTTGTATTTGCACATTTTACCAACAGCTTTCAAGACATTGCAAGATTCTCACCTGGGCCCTCTCGGACGGGCTGTTCATCTCCTTATCTGATTGCAAACAGGGAGATGATTTGCTCGTGGTCGAACAGTGCAACAGAACAAAGCAGAAATAGCGCAGGCCCCTCACCGAAAAAACGCTGCCTCTGCCCTTCCAAATCACAAATCAGCTCTGTTTTTTGGGAGGGCATTAGCGGCTGCTGGGGGGAACACCAGGCCACTGGGCTCAGCCCCAGGCCTTGCTGCAGGGGGACAACCTTGCGCATCGTGCAGAAACGCGCCGCAAAATGAAATCAAGAATGCAGGAATTTCCTGAGGCTTTACGGGGCCTTCTTGAGTATAAAGTGTCTGCTTGTTTTCCCATTGCTTACACAAGCACAAGATTTTTTTCAGGCTCACTCCGAGGACATACCAGGGCGCAGCAAAGGCAGCGCGCGACACACTGAGGGTCATTGTACCACACAGGGCCTTTTGTAGGGCTCTAGTCACAACAAACACGTTTTCATGTCCAATCCGCTGCTTTTGCAGCTTTTAATTTACGCAGGTCATTAGGCCAGCGGGCACCCTGCAAGGCCAAAACGCTTCTGCGTTTCTCTTTTTAAGGAATTGGAGACCTTACGGACCACTTGATGCAAACCTTGGACCAACGGAGGCCAAGAGAAGCCCCATAAAATGCCCGGCCCACCACGGCCGAGGCTTCCAGGGGCTGCAAGTGGCCACAGTTACTAATTCAAGATCAAGAAGCCCATAGTTGGACTTGGATTAAGCATCGAGCATCCTCCCTCTCACACCAAGCCTTGCCCTGCCCTACAGGATGCCCCCACGGTCGTTCCAGCTACTGTGCTTAATTACTACATAATTAAAAGGTCCCTAATAGCAGAAGAAAAGAAGATTCCTTCCACACATTTTTTTCTTCTTTCTACTGCAGCTCAGCATCGTTTGGATTTCCCTGGATCCGCTGTCGCTTCCTTCTAATAAATGTACCTGTTTGCTTACAAACGCACACTGAAGATGCTCCCAACAGGCAGCAGTCACAACAGCTGCACACGCAGAAATAAACACTCACCCGACCCAAAAGACTCCTGGAAACAGAGAGTAAAATACAGTCCCAGCCCTAAACTAACAAAGTTTATCACCTTTTGCAATCTGACCCATCTGCAGCAATTCCAGACAGAGATGGGTCAGCGACCAGCAGAGCAATCCCCAAAACTGGTCTCCCGATGGACTATTAGTGACTGTTTCTACACTCCAGCTCTCTATAGACACGAGCGCCCCTGTAAGTGCCAGTTATACCTGATTTACTGTCCTAAAAAGCCATATTATGGGTCATTATGAGACAGACAGCTATAATCGCAGGCATCGGAGAGGAAACTAATTTTTTACCCTACCCGTTCTAGCACCATTTTACTGTTTAAGTCTCCAGCTCTGCTTTTCAGCTCTTCCTCATACCTCCCGATCTGTTTTAGTCTATTCCACAACTCAGCAGTCATTTCAATCAGTTCATTTACAGACAGGATGACCTCCTGCTGCACAGTGAGAGCTTCGTTTATGCAGCACTCAACGTATGTCCTTCCCTCTTGCTGATTCTGCTGCGAGTTATATAGATGCAGTCTTCTGGTTTTTAACATTTACAAGAATATATATGGATGTGTGTGTGCACATACATATTTTGCACTGTGGAAGTTACCGAAGTCTCCACACGATTGCCACTCTACTCTTGCTCTTTAGTACTCGATGATGCATCTTGAGGGAGACCAGCACCAAGGAGTACGTGCCAGGTCCTGCTCGTCTACCGCACATAGCGCTCGGCCTCTATGGGAAGAATTTATAGAAAAAAAATCTCCTTTTTTAGAGTTTTTAAGCTTCCTGTAAACCAAAAGTGTAGGGAAGCAGAGATGTTTCTGTGCCAAGTCGTTCATTCTTCAGTAGGTCATGAACAGAGATACGAGGGTGAACCTGGACCCAGGAGTCCTCCTGTCCTGGACATGTCCCACATTCGGCACAACGTTCTCGCTCCCAGCGGGATCACCTCGCTCTCCAGGGTTCAGCTTCTCCCAGGGAAAAGCTGTCTCCGAGTACTATGGCAGGACAGAGCACAGTGAGGCTCAGCCTCCGCACCACAGACTCCCAGGACAGGCACAAGGAACCCGAGCTGCTTTGCAGGATCGAGCAGTACGGCCGCCTATCTCCGGTTTTCTCAAGACGTTCCCACCGCTATCCCGAACGCCACGAGCTCTTTAAAAAGAGGACAAGCTTGGGAAAGGAGTGGGACGACAACAAACCAGAGCGACCAAGCCGCGGCTCCCGCCCAGATTAAAAAGCAATCGTCGCCCACGCAGACCCGGCGCGCTGGCAGGGCCGGGCTCCCCGGGGCCGCCGCGGCCCGGTCGCCACGCGGGGCCCTCCCCTGCTAACGCACTTGGGCTAAACACAACCAGGAGGCGCGTGAAAGTCACCGCAAGGCAGAGGCGAAGCAGGAATGGGAAGGCTGAAGTCAGCACGCTGGAAAACCTCAACTAACTAGGGCTCATGGAGCCCAGCCCTGAGCAGCAGGGCTGGGCTCCATGATCTTGAGGGTCTTTTCCAGCCATGACCGTTCCAGGCAACGGCAGCCACGCGCCCAACGTCACGAGCATCCCAAGCAGGCCCCATCTCGGGAGCCCAAAGTGACCAAAACGTCCAGTTCACACCAAAGCCTGGTGCTGTCTATTAAAAACCCCAAACCCGACAGATGGGAATAAAAGTTAAAGCCATTTACAGGCACAAACAAGGTTTAGGGAGTGTTTCTGATTACCTATTTTGATGTGTTCCCAGCATATTGCTAGGGATTGTTCATATTTCCCTATTATTTATACACGAACAGCTGCAGTCTAAAAGCAAAAGATTTCATGGTTTTATAAAAAGAGTCTCATTTTTAAAAATGATTAAAAATAGGGCTGTGACAAATGACAGACAACAGCCTTCGCAATTCTGGCTACGGCCAGGAGGTTTTGTGATTTAGGAAAGCCTTTATATAGTAACAGGGAGAACTTCATGGAATGAAGTGCGTTGCTAGCAGAACACTGTTGATCACAGCCTGAAAATCTCCCTTGTAAATCTAAAAACTACGCTTTGAAATGAAAATGATATAAGAGGAGGAAACGCAGTCTGCTGCTTAAGACCAGAGCCCGGAGATTCAGGTTCACAACGCTGTCAGCAACTGCATGCCCTGGAAAAGGTGAATTTTCCATTAAAAAAATAACAGGGTATTCTTTAGAGTATCACGTGATGTTAATATTTCTCAATCCACGCTGACAAAAATCCCTCTATAGTTATATTTGTATATCATTGCAGACATTCACAGCTAAAATTCTAATATACGCATGACAAAATTGTTTCCACATCCAAGATATATGCATGAAGTTTAGCATTAGTGAGGTAAAGAGACAATGTGACGCATGCTTAAAAGCAAAAGGAAATAAAAAGGCTAGTTCTTAATGAAGTATCAGGGACGGCCATCCATTATTTTCATACACACATCTTAATATATTTGCATCGCTAATTACTTGGGCCTCCCAGATTTTCTAGGCACAATGAAAGTGTCACTAGAAGAGTGAGGCTGCTGATTTCTCCTTTAATGCTGCTGTGTAACACTGCAATCAGAACACACAGCTTGGAAATCTCCTGATTTTAAGCAGCTTTCGGCCAGCAGCCCCACAAAGGCGGCCGCAGTACGGGGCATTTCTTGCCGTAGAAAAAGGGCTTCGTTTGCAACCCGCAAGCTGCAAACGCGGGCAGGGCTTCAAATCTGTAAAGCTGTTCAGCAAACGCTCAAAATTTAGTAATTCAACATGCTAACGTAGTTGCCGCAGCATCTACTCTCTGCAGAAATCCAAAGAAATATTTAGTTATTTTTATCTAGTGCAATAACCAAGCGAATCTCTTTTAACACAGTCCTAGCTGCCGACTTTTTGGGGAGGATGTTTAAAAAACAGATACAGATTGAATTACCCCATGCAGGGATTCGCTATCCCAGTCTCCTCTGCAGAATATGGATAATTCCCCACAAAGGCCAGGGCAACCAAAGGCCTCATTTTTACAACTAATCCATGATGCGCACGGATACTCCCCCACGCAGTGAGAATAAAACACCCAAGAGCATCGGGAAATATTTTGTATCCAAGCCCGGTGACTGTTTATTCAAAACAAATACAAGTTTAATCAACATACTTCAAATAAGTAAAAAACAAAGCAAGCCACATGCAAGAAGCAGGAGCATTAGAACTACTTCTGCCTACAGGAAGTTTCTGAGTATTTTAAGATTGTCTGTGCTCAGTTAAAGGATACCCCAGATGACATCAGACAAAAAAAATCTCCAACTTCTGCCTACGCTTTCTGCCTTTGACTGCTGCGAAATCCTACAAATAAGTAATAAAACAACGTTTTATCACTAGTTTGCAGCATGGATTTATACAGTAATAAGTGCAACAATAAAAAGGGATTTAAAAAAATCAGTTTGGCACGCGGATCGTAAACAAAAGCAACACATTTGCATGAGTTCTCGTGCTCGGTATCCAAAGAGATTCCTGTGGAACGATGTATTCCACACACAACTTTTAATATTTACTCCCCTCATTCACGGTGATTAAATTCACAGTGCACAGACCACCAAAAAAAAAAAAAAAAAAGTTGCTGACCATTTTTAATGCAAGGGCGGTTTTTTTTATTGCTGTTTGAAACACCCGCTTGCTTTCCTGCTCCCCAAAACACTGGGCTGCCGGGGCTTTTCTGCCCCTCTGCTGCCTACTCACAACTTTCTCCTGAGTTTATTGCAGAAAGAAAAAGATTCTTTCCTGTCAAAGCAAGAGATTTTTATTTTTTTAAATCAACAATCAATTTTTTATTAATTTTTCTCTTCCTAACTTCTGGACGTTCCTTAAAGCTTCTCTATCCCCCTCTTCCCGGGACCAGGACATATGCACATGTGTCATGGCACTGCCAACGCAGGTGTCAAAGCAGGACAAGTAAATTCCATCCCAGCTCCTTTAGCACCTAATTAAGCCCAGACCTCATTTTCTCTGTTTATAAAAGCTACCGCGTTACACCTGACGCAAGAGCTCTCTGATCCTTAGGAGACTGCGAACCCTGAGCTCAAACGGCATCCTGCAGTTGCCAAAAATCCACTTCCTGCTCCCTAAAACACACACCAAAGTGACAGGGGCTGAGCTCCCAGGAGCTCAAAGGCATTTGGGTGTCACTGAAACACTCCTTCATTTTGTTTTTTCCCCAAATGGAGCCATACTCCAATTTAAAGAGCTGAACTTCAGGGTTAGGAGAAGAGAGAGGGCCCCAAATTTGGGCAGTTTTCTTCACTTTCCTACCACTTTCCACAGTTTCTGTGATTTTATTCTTCACCTATTTGAGAACTAGTTACTCTTTTCAGCTCCATGGTGCCCCTTCCAAACCCCTTTCCCTCCTGACTACACAGGATACAGGAACTATTTAACAGCAATATTTGCAGCCCAAGACTTCACACGGCTCTTTGTTCCTGCCGAGCGGAACGGAGAGATTTCATCTACCAGTGCTGATTAAATCCGAAGTGAAAAGGCTGCTTATTCCTGCCTTCCCCCAAAAAGAAAAATCTTCTGGAGATATTTTAGCTGCAAAGATAGCAAGGATTTTATTTTCACGGTGGAACAGCACTAAATTGAATTGAATTATTCATCAGCAACGCGTAATGTGATCGTTATTTTTGGCATTCACCATATGCTCTTACTGCCTCAAGTCGCTTTAGGAGCCCCAAATTAAATGCACCGCACACGAGACATCGTTAGGAGAGCGCGTTCCTGCGCACGCACCAGAGCGTGCACAGATGGGAGCAGGACCCGCGCACGCAGGGAGCCCTGTTTGCACAGAGACTTCGCTCTCACACCGAGGAAGACGTTGGTCGTACTGAAGACGACATCAGTTGTGGCATCACTCATATTGCAATCAACACTTCTAAGTGGTTGAAGTCCCACCTGCTCCCAAGGGTTTGGGGAATTCCAGTTTAATCCCCCAAATCAATGGATACCCGAGGCAGAGCGTGACGCCTACGCGGGACTATTTCGGATCTGGGCGAGTGGCTCCTTTCCCACTAGCCGGAGTCCCCGGGGACATCCGGGGCTGAAGGGAAAGGCCGGAGAGCGAAACCCAAAGAGCGGCCGTGCTACTTAATGCATCGTAACATTGAATGGGCCTTTCAGATCAATGAAGTTGCTGGAACAAAAGTGGCAATTAACGCGTTATGGGCTGGAATCCCTTCAGCAAAAGGGAATTCCCCTGGCGAATCCGTGTCGCGGAGCTAGAGATGCTGCCGGGACGATCGATACCCGAACCGCCCGATCGCAGCCCCGATTTCTCCTCCTCCCGCTGCCCTTTGCTAACACGTTAGTGCTTAGAAATGCTGGAGGGAGAGGAGGAAGGGAAGGGGGAGCGTCTCGGAGCACTGCACAGCAAACCCGATTTCGGAATCGCACGCACGAGGCCCGCGTCTGTCTTCCCGAAGACATCTGGATAAGTGCGGAGCAGGAAGGGTGTTTTTTGGGTTTTCATCGCATCAGCGATTTCCACGCGCTTTGGGATCTAGGCTGACATTAAGAGCCCAACACCGTTTGGCTGGGCTACTTCTCTCGGACACAAGAAAAGCAAACCGCGCGAGGCTCCTTCCTAAAAACCCAGCTACCATGTAACGGCGAAAGACAACCTCGGGTTAGCACTGCCATTCCCAGTTTCCATGGAAACTGACACCTTTCCTCGGATACTGCGAACGCTCCCTGCCATTCCCAGGCTCGGGAAGCTCCCAAGCCAGCGCGAGCAGCGAAGCCAGGCGGGACCCGTCCCCGACGGACGGCGCGGAAAAGGCGGGACCCACCTGGGCGCTCGTGGAGAAGCGGGGGCCGGCCGAAGGCGGCCGCGGGCCAGCAG
>VZSV01000143.1:1903209-1919185 GCA_013398735.1 Nothocercus julius
TGCGGAACACGCGCCCTTCCCGCCGCAGAAGCGCTCGGCTCCCAGCCCGCGCGGCCGGAGCGGGACCTGGGAGCCCCACGGAGCCGGCGCTGCCTCCACGGCCGCTCTGCCGGTTTCGGGTAGCTGGGGAGAGCTATTAACTAAGCCTAGACATTCCAGGGGAGGTGAATAAGCTCCATTACAGGCATCTCGCGGGTGACTCCAGCAGGATCAAAAAGGCCCGGGTTATTTGCCCGAGGAAGCAGTGGACGCTAATGACAAAGCCGGCTCCCTCCACAGTGTCCTCTTATTTTCCTCAACATAACAACACCTGCTATTAAACCAAATCCAGTATGTAAAAACCCAAGTGAGGCATCGCTAAAGCGACACAAAAGTTCAGGATAAATCAGTCCCAAGAGTTTACAGGAGAAATCAAACGGGAGCACTGCTCTTCATACGCAGATATCCACCTTCGAAGAAAGGAAACGTCATGGAAACAGAGTCACAGGAGCAGCATTTAAGGATTTTGTTCTGGACCCTCTCGCTCGCTCTTAGGTCAGAGCCGTAAGGAACTGCGCCCAGGTGCCTGCGCGGCGGGCCCGGACCAAGGCCCGGGAGGTAGCAGGAGAGCTGTTGTTCTAAACAACAACAGCTTTTCCTGTCATTCCAACACCGGCGGGAACCTCAGTTTGGGTCACTTGGAGACATCTCTCCAGCAGCCCTTTGAAAGCCCCAAATTTGCATTTACAACTTCCAACAAAACTTCTTTAAATTTCATTCATCTGTTGGTAACACCTCAGGTAGTTTCTAACACCCAGTTACCAACCATGAACTACCAACACAAAAGACACCACGTTTTATTTTTTCCCTCGTTACACAGAGATCGTTAATGCCACAAAGTCACGACTTTGACGCATTTGTAAAGCGAGAGACCCCCGAGCAGGCCAGGGGGGATTTGTCTAAAAACTCCTTTTGAATACGAGTACTTATTTGAATAAAAATAAGGTGGATCTAGCCGTGCAAAACGCGACGCTTCCTCGGGACCATCGGAATAACCCGGAGTGGGAAGCGAGCAGTGCAGGCTGCAGTCGGCGGGGCCTCCTCGTGCTTCCAAGGAGAACGGATGCGGCTTCCCAAGAACAGGGCCCCGGAGGCAGCGGCTCCGAGCAGAGCGGCAGCCTTGGCGAGGCAGGACCCGGCACCGCACGGGCTGACTCATAGCGGGACCATCTGGACAAAACATTCAGACCAGAGCTTTTCCTTTTTTAAAAAAAAAAAAAAAAAAAAGCTCAGCATTTAGAAACAAATTGCCAGACAAAATTACACAAAACGATCTGCCGAATGTGCTAAGAGATTGCCAGAAAAATCTTTCAAAGTAGACAGAGCAGGGAAAGCCACATCCCTCCGGGATCCGCTTACAACTTATCTTCTCAAACGCCAGCACGTCCGGACCCGTAACGCGAGAGCCCGGAGCGCGCCGGGGTCAGGGCGAGCGCACGCCTGCAGAGACAGCCAATGGATCCAGGCATTTTCCGTGTGATGCGGCCGCTCTTCACCACCGGATTCCCGACACAGTCCCATATGGAAGTGGCTCGGGACAGACTAGTCCACCTTCCTCAGCTGCTTTCCAAGTTGCACCAGCAAACTCCCAACGCCAGCGTTATGCCCAGTTTCTTCCCACCAGAAAGGAAGGATTCTTCAGGAATCCTGCTGGCTCCTTCCCAACAGCAACATCAAAGTGCCCAGCTCCCACCCAGCACTCTGCTCCCACGGGATTGCCCAAATGCATCACTTTCCAGTTTCACCGTCGGAAACGCGCTCACCCCTCGCCCCGTCCCAGGGGATTTTAGGTGCAAGGCCCCCGAGCCTCGTGCGCTCTCGTCCTTCCTCCCACCTCTGCGGACAAGGCGGGATAGAGAGAGCCCTAAGGCCGTGTCCTGTGGCTCCCAGGACCGCAGGCTGTCACCTCGCCAGGCTGGAGGAGCTGCCCGTGCTGCAGCACCGGCGCTAATGACACGAGCAGAAGACACCAGCACTTGCAGGATTCCTCCTTGCAAGCCAGGAGGACCGGAGAGCCCCTGCCACACAGTGTCTAGCTTTTAATATCGTTTTAAATGCATAGAAACCACTTCATTTGAAGGAAGTCAAGGCAATCACTGAAGACCGCCTAGGACATCCCTGTTTGCCACCCCGCTCCAAAAGTCTTCCTTTTAGCCGCGGCGACGCTCTCCAGCCCCATGCCTCGTTACTGCAGGGGATGTCGGAAAGGATCCGCACGGAGACAAGAGGCTCCCGCCCGCAGCGCGTGCCAGCAGCACGTCCAGCAGAGCGTCTTCCTCGAGCGGGACCTGCCGAGCAGGACCTGGCGCTGCAGCTGCTTCCGCCCAGGACCAGCCTGGCCGCGGGCACCAGAAACGCCCTTTGCTTCTGCACCAACAGCCACCTTGAAATGCTGCAGAAACGGCTTCTTCCCGCTGGGCTCTGCAGGCAGGAGCGCAGTGGCCATCCTCCGGGATGAGGCTTCCAAGCAAACTGCCGTCACTGCAAATCATTCCCAATCGTGTGATGTTTTAACCCAATCCCTTCTCTGCTCAGCCCTTGTCCCTGCGGTTCCATCCCACAGACGAGCAAGAGCCTCAGAAACACTCCTGAGCAAAACCTGTATCCTGCCATTGACCACTGCGCGCTTCCTCCAAAGTGTTAATTTTTACTGCAGCATATGCAGCTTCCTAAATTTTAATACTAGTTTGTACTTTCCTTGATTTCACAATATACTCAAAATAGAATGAACAGAAGAGGTTTCAGTTCCCTCTTCTCTCAAACTGCGTCAAAGACCATTCATGGCAAGACTCTTCCTCATCCGAAGCCCCACAAGGGGCCACTAGCCATTTATTTTTCAGGACTCAATATTCATGAAAGTCCCAGTTCAGTTATCATTAAAACAAGCCAGGTACAGAGCTAGACACAAAGTTATATCCGGTGCTGTGGAGCAATTGGGATTATTAGGTGCCAGATGCATCATTTCAGCAGACGCGAAGCTACGCAACTTGCAAGGCTTGCAGGAGGGGACGCTTAGCTGTATAGCACCATCCACAAAAATGCCTCCATCAATGGAAAAACTGCCAAATTTGACTTGTTATGACCTCTTAAAGCCAGGAGGAGTTAAGTTTAATTTGCAAAACGTCTGTTTTCTTTCTGCTAAAGCCTGGGAAGGTAAAGGAAAGCAGAGCCATTAAGGAAAACAGACTTCAAATAGGCACTTCAGGGAACATATTTTGTGAGAAATGCAATGCAGTCCTGTATCTAGAGCTAACAAGACAGTATTTTGTAGTATGTATTGGCTTAACCACTCTCTCTTTGCTCATGTGGTTCCATGTGTCCTCGGAACTGAGGCTTCTTGCAGAAGTCACATAACTACTCTGCACAGATACCTAAACTGCGTAATCTGCACCAAAGCGGCTCCAAACCACCTACCTTCTTCTAAAATAGTTAGGTATACTCAGCCAAAAACCCTGTTCCTTAAGAAAATGAGGCTTTAACTCGTGAACAGTGTGGCTGGCTGAGTCAGCAAAACCAGAGCGACCCAGTTCAGACCTCAGTCAAGGTCGGGATGAACTTCACTCACCTACAGTAACTTCCTGCGCAGTCCGAGCACTCAGGGGCTTTTAAGGAAGAAATGCACGTAACCTACAGCCGTTCTTTTGCAAGCAGAAGTGTGCTTTTTAGAGTAGAAATATTAAAAAAAAAGGAATTGAGAGCCACATTTTGACCTTAAATTGACTCAGTATCTCTGCAAATACCGTCCTCTCGCCTTCCAAGCCCTGATTGCTTACTGCAGTAACAGAGGGGAAACAGATAGAGACTGTTACGGAGCCTTAAAAACTACCCCAAACTAGCAAAATGTTGTGAGCCTGCTTTAGAACCAGTCCCGCTGCAGCGATTTTCCATCATTACCTCCACAGTCTCCAGTAAAGCCCGGGCAGCAGCGGGAGCTCCGGGAAGACCTTTGGCTCCCGGGATTAAAAACACCGCTCCGGCACAATGGGCCGAGCGCACGGCAGCGGCTGCGGCCGCTCGTTCCGGCTATTGTGCTCCAGGAATAGCAGCGCAGGACCGAGCCGTCTCCGCCGCATTGTGCTCCCTCGCTATCCAGGCGACCATCTGAGAGCTATTTAAAGGGTAAACCAAGCAAGTGGCTCTTGGAGCGCCAGCTCAATATGGGAAACCGGAGCTCACGCAGCCTTGGAAAGCGCTGGATTTTCAAAACTCTCCCCAAGAGCGGAGGAAATATTTGCCATCCAAAGAGCGGCAATGCAAGTTCGGAAAGTTCCACGATGACAATGTGCACGGTCTCTAGTCCAAGACTTTCCAAACAGGAGCTGGCTGCTACCGAATGTAGGTCAGAGCAATTTGCAACCTGGTTAAGTAAATAAAGGCCAAGAAAGCTACCAAAAGGAAAGAGACTATACAGTGAGTTGCTCTTATAGAGTAAATATAGCTCAGTCATAACCATTTATCTTAATACATCTGCCACGATCCAAAAATTCAGCAATTTCCTAATGATTTACTGCAAAAGACTCGTAAGACTAAAGATCGCTATGCTCTCTGATTCGTTATTGTTCCTCTGCTGATTAAAATGATGGAAATTAAGTGATCCAGGCAAAAATCACACGGCAAGTCACTCACAGAAGTAGAGAGCAAAAAGTCTTCAGCTGCACGTAGAAGACCAAGGCAACACTCACTCGCTTCTATCGTTTGTAAGGAATTCAGAATCAATATTAAAAGCAGTAGCAATAAATGGCATTTCTCCTAGGTATACAGCACACACAGATTTCACAGCAAAGTTATACTCTGTTCATGAAATAAAACTGTACTCTGATTATTTCCATAAAAATTAGTTGCTTCCACATATTCCACAAGCCAAGCCCAAACTCAATCTGAGTAGCTCCCACATCTGCAAGAGCCGGGGCCGAATTCCCACTGTGGCTGGGCAGAGCCCCTAGCGCTTCCCAGCTCCCACCTGGAGCTGGGGGGCAGGGAGTGACTCATCCTCCCGCTCCGGTGGCCCCGGAGGAGGCAGAACCGGCCGCCCCTGGCAGAGCTGCTCCCAGCTCCTCCGGCACCGTGAGCATTTGGTGACATTTCGATCGCTACCAAGAGGGAATGAATTTGAGTCGGGAGCTAAAAGAGACGACATTTGAGTCATCCGCACTGACTTTCCACTCTTTAAAATAGATCTAACATTTCTAATTTGCAGATTGCTGCATATGAGCAGCGCATTAGAAAAATACAACTGAGGAACACGAGCAAGAGGAGAAAGCAGCAGGCAACCCTCAAGGATGAAACTCCTGAAATCCAACTCTTCCCGCAAAGCCTCTGTGCTTGGGGCTCCGCAGCTCACCTAGAGCAGCCCTGTTAGCAGGAAGGAATTGAAAGCAGCCTCTCTCCAAGCCAGAAAGACCCAACTAAACAACTAACAAGCTGCTTAGCCCGCTGAGCCACGCAGCCGCAGCACTAACTCACCCATAGCATTTCTAAGCCTTCCTGGGCAGCAACCACCACTTGCTTTTGCTGCGCTACCTTGCAGAGACCCTGCAGCCAGCTGAGCAAAAGAACCAAAGTCAAACCTAAAAAACCACGCTCTTACAAGAAAGGTTTCAAGGAGGTGCATGAGAGCATTGCCTTAGCTAAGGGAAGAAGCACGGTCTGCGCTATTAGTTTATTTGGACTAACCACACTATTAACCAATTCACCATCAGTAATAATAGCCATACCGTGGTCACCGCCGCGCTGCAAATATCCAGTTAGGAAAAACACGTTAGCAGGGCCACTCTAACCTCAATCTGTGCTAAGGCATGTAGCAAACAGAACCGGCAAGGAGCCGGGTCCTCACAAAAACATCCCAGTCCCCAGGAACTACCTTTGCATGTTTTCCCTTTTCTATCCCAGTCTCAAATAGATTTGAGGGGACTCGAGGACTCCGGTGCCATAAATCACATTAAAATACCCGCATTTGGTGCGAGGACTACAGGGTGCAAGCGCGTGCACGAGCAGAGATGCCCACAGTGCTCTGCACTGCTCTCTGCCTGGCTTGGCCTCCACTCCACGCGTTTCTCACCATGCAGAAAAGCAAAAGTCCAGGTCGAGGCAGGGAAAGGAGCAGCTCGCGATGCTCTCAGCTGACCCTTCTTCTTGGCAGCTTAAAGATCTGAACATTGAAAGCATAAATTTGATGTCTAGGGCTGTCAATCTAGTATCTTTGCCAGCAGGGAAGTTCACATAAGCCTTTTGCTCCTTAAACTAAATCTTAAGGAAAGCACTCATTCAAGTTTCCATCCCACTGGAACAAAAAGAATTTTGGAAGAATCTTAAAAAGAAGATTGGCACTCAAGACCTGCAAAGGACGTTTCCGTAAAGTGTTGATTTCCTACTCGTTACACAAACTATTTCCAATGGCAGAAGTCAGAAGGATAAATGAAGAGAAGGGAGAGAGGGATCAGAAGAAGAGATACCTACACACATTTCAGCAACTGTGCAAGGCTGCACAGGCTTTGACTCATTCAGGTAGTGTTTTTTTCCTATACTCTTCTTTGCATCCTCCACTGAGTTTTAAGTGAGGGGTCCCCTGTATTCCCCATGTGGTCTGGGCTGTGAGAGCATCTCCCCACGTGTCTGCCGGGATGGGCCATTTTGCGACCTTCAAAAATAACAAATGAACAATAAAAAAAATGTAGAAAACGCAGCATACACAACTGCCTGGTTATCTCTTCGCTTTAAGGAACTTTTCCTAAAAATAAAACGCACATCCTTTCCAACTGGTCAGGCTGCATTGCCAGACAAAATAAATAAATAAATAAATAAATAAAAACACTGATTTACAACTAAGTTTTGTGTCAGTCTTTCCCCGCTGTTTAGGCAACACAAGAGGCACTTTTCCTAAGAAGTGGAGCAGTTGTCCTGTACCTGCAACAGAAAAACCACCCGCCTGCAGGGGCAGGGCTGCAAGAAGCAGATCAAAAGGACGTCTCGTCCCACGCTGCAAGTCCATATGACAACAGCAACCACAACTCCCTTCCTGTCAGCGCCGACAGCTTTGGGAATGTAACCTATTAAACAGAGATCAGAGTATTCAGACCTCTACCGGGATCTCTTTATATATACACACAAATATACTGCCTGTCCTCCCTTTCTGCATTGCTATTACACAACTCAAGGATGTTCACAAGAGCCGGTCACAGATCCAAGAGCAAAAACGAGAGGAGGAGGAGACAGACAGACAGACAGACAGAAGGAGGATCCAGATCTGCAAACATCCAGCTCCAGAGGGAATCACAAGAGCGCATTTTCACTCAGAGCAAGCTAAGTTTCCATGCAAACATCACTACTGTACCCTGTGGCCTTTGCAAGGCTGCATTTTGCTTGCTCAGTGCAGAAGCCCTGTCCCCTCCCGCTGCCAGACGTGCAGATTTGTCACCCCCATCTCCTGCTGGGGCCTCAGCATCTTGCAGCAGCACTGGGGAATCAGCTCCAGGCTGCCCTGCACATCCCAGGAACCCGCACGGGAATCTGAGCAGGTGACGAAGGTGCCTGTTTTAAAAGGCAAATGTGACTAACCAGGGCTCCATCTCAAGAGATGGAAGAAGAGGAAAGTTGGAAAGTCAATTTTATTAAAGAGACCAAAGCAACAACAGGCTCCCTTCTCAAACCACTTCACAGCAGTGTGCATTTATTAAGTTTCTGAGTAACAAGTTATCAAACGCAGGGGAAAAGCCTCCATGGGTCTGGCCAGAGTTTTGTAATTCTGCAGTTCATAAAACATTTAGGGTGCTTTGGTCTGTCATTATTATTCATTAATAGATCCAGTGCAGCTCCTAGCAAAAACAGAGATGTTTCTTTCTACGGTAAGAATGGCTGCTTCTCATTTAAGTACTTCCCATCTCGGCTCTCAGAGCACTTTGCACTCGGCAAACAGGACTCTCCACAAAAGAGCTGTTGTGCCTCGCAGCTGTTGTGCTGCGATCCCCATTTTAAAGATGGGAGACTGTTTTTTGCTGCTTTTAAGTGCTTTATGGCCCATAGAATTTAATTTACATCCACAGCCAAAAAAAAAAAAAAAAANAAAAAAAAAAAAAAAGGAATAACAAGTCACTGGATGTGTCAAATGTTACAGTCAGAAAAGTAACCGCTTTTTGTTAAGCATCACTGCCTTTCCTTAGAAGTGCATGTCCAATTTCTGCATTCACAGGAACGCCGTGCTTACTGCGGGTTTCCAAGAAGCTGGAGGAGAATCAGTTTTCTAGGAAGCTTCACCTTTCGTTTGCAGCTCAAAATGTCCGGGATAGTCACAGCACTATAAATAACCGCAGAAGAAGTTAACTCATCACAGTTGTGATTTCCACAGGCAGGAAGCCCCCCAGGTGAACTGGGAGGAAGGGAGGAGGAAGGATTCCCATTTACCAGTTTAAAACAAGGCACTTGCATCCGTCAGTGGCTGCCACGTTTTGCTGCCAAGTTAAATAACGACATCTGGCAGATGACTGAAAGTGTCTTCAGCCCATAATCTTTTCCCTACATAAAATTTCTTCATATTTTAATATCATAATCCGTGCTAATGAAACATGTGAACAACTCATTTTTTCCAAAAAGGATGTACATCACATGAAATGCATTTTAGATACCAGATGCTCTTAGCGGGAAGAGCCAAGCACCGCCTCAGCCCTAAACTCAGATAAAGACAAGTACTTTCCCACAGCACCGAGCTTTGCAGATTTGGCACTAACAGGTAGGAGCATCCTGAAAGACAGGACAGCATTTTATCCCTCCATATTTAAACTCCATCCTGTAGGCATCTGAAATATTCCCAGAATAAAGGCAATCACATGCAATATGCCATAGTGCAGGAAGTTCCTTGAAATTGCCCTTCAATGGGATTTTCTCCTGCCCTGCATGGATCACTCGTTGCCTGCTGAGAAGGGAAGCAAAGGGGTCAGTTAACACCTAAATACAATGATGGACACAGGGAAACGCCAACCCCTATCACTAAACCAAAGGGTAATTGCTTTGACGGACCTGCTACACAAGCTGTTTTCCCCCAAAGGTTCCTCACTACTTCTTGGAGTAGGGAAGGGGTTGGTTTGCCCTCCCTACTCCAAGGAAAGGATGGAAATCCAAGCGCTCTTCCTGGAAAGTTCGGCAATAAAAAAGCCTCAAAAATAGCAGCGCTGACCAAATTTCCCTGCTGTAGCGCTTGCTGCCGCAGAGCAAAAATCCTTTCGGGGTTTAGAGCTAATCTGCTTATTTGGCCAACTTCAAAAGTCAAAACGCCAGAAGCTGCTTATGTGCCGCAGCTCTAGCAGAGCAAGTCGGCCTGCCCTGCCTAATTCAGGGCTCCTCACAAAAATAAAGGGGAACCAACATCGTTTCCATGGCTGGCTGAACACAAATAAGACCAATGAGTTTTTCTCTCACATTTTCACACCTCAATATAAAAACGTGCGTTAAAGCAGAAGGGGAACCCTAGGAAAGTGTTAGGGTTTCTACGCGTTTTACTCCAAAGCTCTGCCACGGCACGAAGCCGCCGCAGCCGATGAAACACCGGCTGCGCCAGACACACGGGCCGAGATTTGCACCCACTGCGGGGCGCATTTCCATCTGCCCTCCCTCCCACTCCTCCTGAAGGCCGATGGGATTCCGGTCGCTCCGGATGCACAAGCGGATCCTCACGGAGCAGCCCGGCACCGCCGCAGCATCGTGGCCGCGGGCAGCACGCCCGGATACTCCCAGCTCTCGCACACACGGCGTCATCCCACATTCAAATCACAGAGGAAGTGACTTTTTCTTTTTAAATTCCCAGCCCCTGTTTCGTTTTTTTTCCCCTGCAAGCAGCGATTAACTCTCAGAGTACTGATTCAATGCCTGGGTCCAAGGCCTTAGCATTAGTAGCAAATGGTTACTTTACCAGCAAGAAATAACATTTTAGATGACTTAAATCCACTTGCAGAATGTCCTTTGAAAATATGGGCTGTGCTTCCTTGACGTAGCTCCTCTACCTCCACTTATGACAATTATAATCACGACAAAACCGTTTCTTCCATTTTCTTACCTGTTTCTATTTTAAACACTCAGTAAGTCAAACCATAGCTCTGTATTTACTTCCTCCACCTACAAAAGGTGGACAATATTCAGAGAGTAGAACTACAGTGACATCGTAGATGTGCTAAAAGTTCTCAAAAAAGAAAAGCGCCACAATGCAAAACATAAAAGCCATAAAAGATGCACAGAAACAAAGAAGAATAACTCACGACTAGCGAACATCTACCGTATGGCAAAACCAAGGCCGTTCACAAGAACCTACACTTAACCACAGAGCCCACCTAAGCAAAGGGTTGGATTTTTCACTCTTCAGAATGACATCTGAAAAAGCTGTTTAGGCAAATAGCTTCTTCCCAAGTAGATTCCCACGAACAAAAAATAGGAAACATTAAAATACAATAAAGAGAAGTCAAACTTTTTTCACAAAAGGAAAAGGTTACTAGTGTGCACCCTTCCCAGAAAGCAAAATCATTCAGAGCTGAAGAAAGAAGGAAAAATAGAGCCCCGGTCTTAGCTGGGACTTGGGGAAACCTCTTCTAAACACTGGCAAACTTTAATAAAAACCCCTCCTGGAGATTCCCTGATAGTTTGTTCTGCTCTTGGATGAGACAGAAATGTTAACCTGCTCCTTGTGGCCCTTGGTGGGTCAGGCACAGAGACCTGATGCTGAATTTTGGAGACGGGGGAGGAAGGCAGGAACTGCTTTCTTTCATTTCTTCCTTGCCTCATTAATAAGTCATTAGGAGAAACTGTACATAAAAAATAGGAACTCTGCTGCAAGAGCAGCCCTTCCCCCTGCTCTGGCAGCCAGCTCTTCAGTTGGCCCAATCCAGGCAGCTCCAAAACTCTGGGGATTAGTGCTAGCAGGAGCCGCGGAAAACCAGACCGGGTGGAAATGCCCTTCCACAGCCGGGGCTCGGAGCACGACATTGCTGCAAACAAATGGAATCGCTTACCCGCAGCCCGCATTAACAGCAAAAACCCTGAAAAAGTAGCTAGACGTTTTAAATGTAAAACGTAATCCAGTATACACAAACACAAATTCTGCTCAACCATACCAGAGAGCTTGACTGAGAGGTCAATGCAGACTGTGCGTGGACCAGGATCACCCAAGAGCTCAGATGTGGCTCCCCAAAGCCCACATACGTGGTGTTAATGCTTCAAACAGAATAATGTTTTGCATTAACTAATTTAGTAACCTAAAGGGTTACTAAAGGCTTTACACACTCTGAAAAGCGTGCTAGAGCAGATAGAGCTAAAAAAGCTAGAGCAAATAGAGTTACCAGTATTGAAAGTTGCCAAACATTTTTCAAGATGGCCAAAAGATGGAAAAGACAGAGCCTTATCAAGAAGGCTACCGATCTCAAGCAGCAGCTAAAGGGAAAAAAAATAAAATACCATCAAGGACAGCCATTCTGCGCATGGAAAAGAAAAAGGGACTTACTGGAAATTCATCCCCCACTTTGGAAATGCCACATAGTTGCCTGAAATTGGTAACACCTAGAAGACTTGCCTGAAGTTCCTCCTGCCAGGCTCTTAGTTTCAAGATTGGACCCAGCCCGATAAATGTACGGTCCCTTTTGTGCTCTGCTGGCTTTTGCTTTACATCAATACCACCTATTTTTCATATTCCTAGTGCTTCTTGAATCGAACAACAAGATTTGCAGAAGACTTTTAACCTTTGCCAGGGACTGCTTCTCGATAACTGAAACGGCTTCTGAACCATCACTTTGTTAAAAATTCCAGTATTAAATTTCTGTCGCCCAAACCATGAAGCTATTTACTGAAGCTTTATACAAACTAATTAAATATAATGCTCCCATGGGAAACGAGGAGAAAGGAAGGAAGAATTAAAAGATAAATCACTGGCTTTTCTTTCCGCAATAAATGTACATTCCAATTTAATACATTTAAACCAAACCAAAACAAGACAAAAAAGCCTGTCAGTCCTTGGTCAAGTGTAGATAGGCAGAGTCCAAATCTTCCACTGAGCACATTGCACAGCATAAATTAATTATCTCTGCTTTCCTGCAGCTTGCACGAAGGAATTGGGAAAGACAATCCAGACAAGGGGCCGAGGTCGAGATATCAAAGGCTCCATATGGCGAGCACAGAATCTCACTTTGCAGCTTCACAGAACTCGTCATCTTAGGGAGCACACGGCACAGAAACGATCGCAGCGGCGCTTCCCTCCCTGCTGACCCCGCGTCCCCTCGGCACGGCAATTCCTCCTGCCCCACGCACCAGTTTTCACGGATTTCTCCAGGACAGCAGCATTCCCATCAAGCAGCATGCACCAGCGCCTGCAGCCTCACTCCGCCAACGCCATGAAATATTCGAGTGTACAATATTCACTAGAACAACCACCAAAGACAGTTTTACTGTTGCTAGAGACCGTGTGGATAGTGGAAATGCAGAGAAGACTCCATGGCAGGGCAGGGCCTCCGTGCAGCTGTGTAGGAGATATCCACACAGGGTGGCTCTCAAGAGATTAAGTCACTTCTGCACAGGGCAGTAACTTTGTACTTGCACCTCCACGTATTGAAGGTCAAAGGATCATAAATTAATCCAGGCTGGAAGGGACCTCAGCCCAACCTCCTGCACAGCCTCCAAAGCTGGACGCTATACTGGCATCTACAGACTCCAAAGCACATTCCCAGAAGCAACTAAAATACAATTTATATAATACTCCAACACCTGATTCATCTCATTCCCACAATGACAACTTCATGGCCTCACTACCCAATATAACAGACAAACTGAATAATCCACCACCAGAGGCAACATCATTCCTAAACCGTTCATGACATCCAAGCTAGAACTTGATCAAGACTCCAAAATTTGGTACCACGCTCTTGCTGCTTAAGGCTCATGGCAATGATGAAGCAGCCCGGGAGCTTTGGGCTTCAGAGCAGCTTCCAAGTCCTTTAAGCACCATCTTCACCTCCTTGTTGTACTCATCCCGCAGCAAGAGTGGCAAGGCCACTGCAGGAACAAGGTCCTGCTGCTCGCAAGACCTTCCCAATCGTTTCTGACGCTGCCAAATCACCTTGCAACGTTAGTGAAATGAACATATGAGACATTAAATAAGTTAAATGAACTCTTAAAAAGAGCTGGTATTTAAGAGGGCTGAAGATCTCCATTGTCCAGAAGGCAGCACGCACAGCGCTGAGGCCAGGTGAGGAGGTGCTCCACCCTGGGATTTCGCAAAGAACAAGGTGAGGAGGAAGAGGGAGGCTTGATCCCCTGCCTTCACGTTAAGGCTCATCCAGATCTCATGGAAAGGGCATCAAGTGATGGGGGCCACGTGATTTGAAATACCTGTTTCTACCATTTCCCACACCAGGGTTCCCTGTCATCATCAAATTCACGCCCACAGGGTCCCTCGTGGCCAGGGGACGTCTGCAGAGCGCTCAAGTATCACAAGTTTGAGCATCACAGACTCAGAGCCACCTTTCCAGGCAGTTCAGGAAGGAAGCCCAGCTCTCATAGCTTCGAGAGGTCTATTTAAAGACAACTCATTATTCTTAAACTGCACCCATTTTGGATAGAAGCTCTTTATAACACACACACAAAAAGAAATCTGTGTGTCCCTACCAGAGTTCATCTTCGGGCCCAATTCACAGCCTGGAATGACAAGTCCTCTACACAAGTACCTTAAGTGTAAACTAAGTTTTGGCAGCAAGAGCCTCTCATGTCATCTCCTCATCTCCCTGGGCACTTCATGCAAAGAGGAAAGATGCTTTTCCTCCTGGACCACGTGGAAAGCGAACAGCAAGAAGGTAAGTTCCACTAATGCAAAATTCCTGGGTTTTGCTACAAGCTACACTCGCTACAACACTGTATCTTGGTTTTAAATCCAAGCTATGCAACTACAAATTGATTTCTGTTGATCGTGCACCTTTGCATGGGGTAATAGTGAAATGCAGTATATAAAAATCACTCGTTCTATACCAGCTTCAATTCCTATTTCCATCAAATACAGCTTGAAATGGGAATAGAAACTAACATGATAAAGAGGAAATAATGTTCTCCATTTCTGTCTTTAAGAACACTAAAATTATAAAAAATCATGAAGATAAACATTAACTGACCTTTACAGTTGCTCAAATAAACATTTTTTTTTTTAATATAAATGTCAAAACTTCTTTTAGGTTTAGCCAAAACCCAACACTAAGCTTAGCGCAGGATACGCATCTATTTGCAGAGCTACAATTTAATGACTAGCAACCAGGGACAAAACCTCCCAACTAGAAAAAAATAGCTGAGCACGTAATTGCAAAATAGCATTTTAATTGTCAGTTTTAATCTAGACTTCCTACTCATATTTAAGTTACTATTTTTTTAATCGCCTTGATTTAACTCAGTCAACTCTGCCCAAAGGCCATCTTTCCTGCCTGCTAGGCACATAGCAAGCAAGTTTTAACCAATTGGATAAATCAGGAAATCTCCTAACTTTCTAACACTGATATCAAGCCATACACAAGAAAAAAAAAAAATATATATTTTTTTTATATATATAAGTGTCATTTTGAGAATTTCGCAAGGGTAAGCAGCTATGCAGACATTTCACCATCCTTTTCTACCCAAGGCACATGATACTCTGAAACCCAGCCAAGTGGCTTCTGCAGAATACTCGCATTATCATTACAAATATCCCTCTTACTCCTCATTACCTTCCTTACGACATCTGGAATATCACTGTTATAAGACATATGAGCTTTATTTAATTGTATGTGTATAGGTATGTGCACATACACAAAAAATGCAGCCTTAAGGTGTCATACTCAAGAGCACAGCAAGGAAGAAAAGAGCAGGCAGTAACATTATGGACTCAGCACGAACAAAATCCTCAATAATGGAACTTTCTAGCACAAATTGCTGTGCAAAGACCCTAAGCAGAGGTCTGCAACACTGTCAAGGGCTTCTGACACTACACAGTTTTTTTTAAGAGATTCCTGTGATAAAAGGAGGATTAAAAAGCAATTAACTGCATTTTAGAGCAGGCAGGAAAAATATCGCTATCTCAGAAGCCAAAGATTTGTTGCATCCAGTGAAACAATCCCCTTCCTGCAATGGCTTTTGGCAGCAACACCATGATAGGAACCCACCCCATGGCGGGGGAGAAAAAGCCCTGCAAATTCCAGGCAATCTGCAAATGGTTTCCCCCTTCCCCACCCAAACATCTCCTGCGAACTCCTGCATTTGCAAGCCAGGACTGCAGCAAGGAAACTCACGAAAATAAAACGTCTCCTACCTTTAACTTGAGTGTCATATTCAGCTATGATCTCCTTATCTTTTTTGAATTTGGCTGGCGACGTCATGTTTTCTCTCCCCAAAAGCTCAGCCTCCCCGCAGAGCCACCGGAACGCAGCGGAGAAGCGCAACCGCGCGCCGCAACGCCTCGATTCCCCCTCTCCTCCCCGACAAAAAAGGGAGAGGAAAAAAACCCCGAATCAGTCCATGGAGAGCGGGCGCGAGGCGGAGCGCGGCATGCGGATGCTGAGGGCTCAGCGGGGGGAAGAGGCAGCAGTTTGGCCTCCCTGCACCAAAACCTTTCGCAGCAGCAGCAGCATCCACCGGGCGAGACCCCCAAGGCTCTTCCTTCCCCGGCTGCAGGCACTAGCAGCGCGCCCGGGCCCTCCACGTCCTCCCGCACAACCGCATGCTCAGGGCTCTGTTTTGGGTGGCTTTCCTTGGCTTCTGGCTTTTTTTGTTGTTGTCGCTGTTGTCTTGTATTTTTTCTTCCCTCTTTAAATGGGCTCAGAGATGATGCAGCCCGAATCCCACAGGGCAGCAGAAAGGGCGGCTGAGGGGGCTCGTTTTCTTTGGCTTGCCTGCAAATGCAAAAGAAAAAGCGTATTACTCATTTTATTTATAGCATATACACACACACACACACACA
>VZSV01000143.1:1919745-1937742 GCA_013398735.1 Nothocercus julius
GCCGCTCGCCCAATCGGCGGAGTCCTTGAGGCGTGATGGACGGGAACTCCAGCCAACCAGAGCCTTCCACCTCCTCTCCATGGCCCACCCCTCTCAGCACCGCCCCGCCACCTTGGTAGGGGCAACGCCCCCAAGTACTGCGCAGGGGGCGGGGTGATATATGCAAATTTACCCCTAGAGGGACCAATGAGAGAACGCAGGGCGTGCCCTTCCACCAATAGCCAGGCGCTGGGGGTGGTGCCACCGGCCTCCTCCAACGGCGATTGAGCAGGGGGGAGGGGCCCGGCGCGGGCTTCCTCCAATGAGAGCGGGGAGGCGGGGCGCCTGCTGCCCAATGCGAGCGCGAGGCCGGGGATTCAAACGTGGAGGCCGGAGCGCGGCCGTTGAGGGCGGCCCCGCTATGGCGGGCAGCGGCTGCGCCTTCGCGGAGCGCAGCGTGGCCGTGCTCTGCTGCCGCTTCTGCCAGCAGGTGCTCAGCTCGCGCGGCATGAAGGCCGTGCTGCTGGCGGACACCGACGTGGACCTCTACTCCACCGACATCCCGCCCTTGGGGTAAGCGCCTCCACGCCACACGGGGCTCCTGAGGGGGCTTCCGCGCTCCAAGGAACCCCCGCCGTGCCTGGCAGCACCAAACCCGCTGTGATTCACCCCGCTCTTCCCTGCTGCAGCCCGCTCACCTCCGCCAAGGCACCGAGGGGCTGGGGCGTAGGTGAGAAACACGAGCGGATCCCGCGTGGGAGCCGCAACCGGGGCCGGGTCGCTCCCGCTGCTCAGGGAAGCGCAGAGGAACGCGGGGAAGGGCAGGCGAACAGCCCCGACCTGCTCCTGCTCTGTGGCAGCTTTTCCCAGAATAGCATTTGAATGCTAAGAAAATAAGGTTGCAAAAGAGCAGGGTAATGCAAAAAGCATTAAAAAAAAAAAAAAAACACTGCAGCTGAGACTAGCTGGGACCAAGGACAATGTCACCAGTGAAATTTCTGAGTGACCAAGTGCCACAAGCAGCAACAGGGCCCGGCCTGTGGAAAGTGGTGAGTGTGAAGAGAAGCGGCGCTTTCGGGGCTATTTTGAGAGAACGTGGGGCACACAGGTGCAATGGCTCCCTGGCCTCTTCTTTCCATATGAGTCTAGCTGGTGGCTGGGAGGAAAAAGCACTTGGGTGCTCCTGAGCAAGTCCAAAGGACACATTGGACTAAGCTTAACAAGAGTCTGTAGTCAGAATTCTATCTAAACTTTTTGCCTTGCTGTTTTTCACCCCATCCAGTACTGTTGACTTCATTGGAAGCTGCTACTTCACAGAAATCTGCAAATGCAAACTGAAGAACATTGCATGTTTAAAATGGTAAGAGTGTCATCAATACTAACACCTACTCAACAGGCTGCTTAACCTCTCATAATTGACTACTGCTGTGCAAGAGTTAAGGAATGAAGGAGCAGACTGCACTCATGGTTTAAAATTTCATTTAATGCTGCTCAATAGAAGCTCAGCCCACTGCTCCTGGGCATGGCTGCCAGTCTATTTCTGTGCAAGTCCCAAGTGGAAATGTGACAACCTTGTCAATAGGCTGTGTGTACAGGAAAGCTTGCATGCCACCTGCCTGATTAAATGTCTGCTTCAGCACAGAGATGATTGTGTGAATAAGGCCTCAGTAAGAAGTAGTTACTCATTCCAATTAATAGAACATCCTCTTGGCAGATCGAGTTGTCACTAGCAGATGGAAGATGCTGTCACTGAAGTTCTTGGAGTTCTTTTATCCTTTTTATTAAGGCCTGATATTTAAGATTCAAAACAATGACTCTGGTAACATTTCATTTGGAGTTATTCAAGGGGATGTTAATAACTAAGGCTTTTACCTTGCTCAGATTTAAACACGGAAGGTTGTTATAGAAATACAGTTGTTTTAGACAGAGGTACAGAAATGAAAGTATCATTGAGTGCATGATTAAGAAAGCAGGAGACCTGTTATCCAAGGTTTTAACCCAAGAGCAGATAAGGCTGTGGTATTCTCAGTCTCATTACTGCTATTTTCTCATGCACAGTGCATCTGTACAGATGCACTGTATGTGCATGATTGAGCAGTTCTACATGGATTCCAGCACAAACACTGGCCTTTAAAAACATTTTTGGTTTGTTGGTATGTAAACTACTCTGGATTACACAATGTAGATACAAAATGGTTCCCTGCCAAAGATCTAAGACTTAGATAGTCTGCGACTCCTGACAGATGTACTCTTAAATATCTTGATTCTTGTTTAATATTCCTTTAACTTCATCAACATAAGAGGATTACATAACAGCCTATCTGGTACAGCAGCTATTTAACAGTAGTCAGAGCTGGAAAACCAGCAACTAGCTCTTTGTTAGAATTTACATTGCTCATTATTTCCACTTGTCTTTCTAGTGGTAACATTGTAGGTTATCATGTGATTTCTCCATGCAAACCTTGCCTGCTCTCCTGCAATAATGGCCACTTCTGGATGTTTCATAGCCAAGCAGTCTTTGGCATCAACAGACTAGATTCCTCTGGTAAGGAATACTTTCCTATCTCTTCCCTCAAGTGTTGAGTGCTGACTCCTCTTAATGAGGCATCTCAATATAGTTAAAGCATATGGAGAAAGTACAACATATGGAGGGATAAGACAAGTGGTATTTTATTGCCAATCTAGCAAACAGCTTTGTGGGAGGCAGTTGTAGCATCTTTGTAAATGAAGATTAATCTCCACTTTGAAGTTTACAGCAGAGTTGACCATGCCCCTTTTCTGTAAGGGGAAGTCAGGATTTTCTGAAGCATTCTAGCTAGTATAAACATCAGCTGCTATTTATAGCAGTAGGTATAGCTGTACTGTGCTATCAGGCAGCTGCCCAAGGGACACTTTTGGACAAGTCATTGTCAATCTGCCCCTATAACTCAGTTCCCCTTAGCTCAAGCTGAAGTTACAGCTCATATTAGCCGCTTTAATTAGCTGCATCTGTTTAGATGCCAAGTGTCTAACATCATTTGCCTGGAGTTCTCAGGGGTGCACAATATTCTGACAAATCATTTCTTTCTTGTACATGAGATTAATTTACTGTCTAACCCTTTCCATGTCACCTGAGATCAATGCATTAAAAAAATAGGCATGATGAGATTATCAATAGCTATGTGAATACAGCTGTGGGCAGAGATCTAAACATTTAGAAGATCACTTTGAAAGAAGAACAGGAAATAGCCCAGATCTGTTTAACCTGAACTTGACTTGCAAGATTTTACAATGATCAGAGCAGTTATTTTCTCTAAAGATAGAGGTCACAATCCAAAATTCTTTTCCTTCTCCTCCTCTTTCTTCTTGCTTCCCTCCCACCAGGTGTCAATGTATTGCTCTGGGGCAACTTGCCAGATTTGGAGGAAGACACAGATGAAGATATGTCATGCATCTCTGAGGAGGAGTATATAAGATAACAGCTATCTGCAATATACTTCAGTGTCTTCCCTTGTTATGTTGCATTAATGTTTCTGAGTCTTTTCTTCTGTTTTCTATTTTCCTACTGGTCCATCAGAGCTCAAAAATACTGGGTAATCCAGAAGACATCCCTAAAGAAAGAAGATATCATCTTATTCCACTGTAGTCCCTCCTAGGCTCTTGCTGCTGCCTACATGCATATCATTCTCATCTAAGGCACTCCTTGGTTAGATCAATCTTTCATACCTGCCTGTCCAGGTATCATTTCTGACATCTGTTTTATTCTTTCTTTGAAGTTTCAACCATGGACTTTTACCTGTATTTTCATTTTTCTCTAGAAATGTTCATGAGGCCAAGTTTTAGTCACTATAAACATAGTCAACCAGACTAATTGTCAATATTTTTAAGGCATGATGCTCTGAAAGAGCTTTGCTTTTGAGATCACATGGATCCTAAGCATTTAAGGCATACTAGGATATTCCTGAATGGGGACCTGAGGAGCTGTCATACTAAGAACCCCCGTCTTTGTCTTTCAGTACCTCTATGATCAAGTTTTGTTAGAAATTAGGCCTCTTTTTCCTTGGTAGACCTGTAATACTGTAGTTAATGCCTAAGTAACCTAAGGATTACAGTGAAATTTTCATTAGTGTCAGCAACCCAATCCATCCCCTTTTGGGCATTTTCCTTAAAGGATAAGAGTCTCTTCAAAAGAGAATCCAAAGATGTGAATGGGAATCTTCCTGGAGAAGACACACAGGTTAAATAGTCAATGACCATGCCTAGTCTTACGCTCTAGAGCATACAGACAATCTGATTCTTGTAGAAATAATGGATTATCTGAGTAACTTCAGTCATAGTATTTAATTTATGAACCAAATTTTGCTCCTGTAGCAAGTCACCAGAAGGACTCTTTGCAAAATCAGGCTACAATCATACAAAGTAACAATTTTAAGCTCAGACTGATGCTGAAGTCTAGTTTAGCCTCTTGTGCTACTCCAAAGTAGCATGGCAAAGGCTGAATTGTTTTTTACTGTGTATTATGTATTTTTTAATGGTACTACCTCTCATGCATTGTTTAGAATGTGTATTTCTATGTGTGCATGTGTATAGTTTCTTCTTTGTGTATATATGTCATTAACTTCCTGCATTATATCTGCTCATTAAATGAGTTTCAGACAACATTCTTCTGAGTTGTTAAAAATAGATACATAATGATACATGGATAATCATTACAAATATCATGAATAATCAAAACAGTGGAACAGCACCTTGTAGCAAAATTAAGATAATTGATTAGTTAGGCTCACACTACCATTCATTTTGTTTTAGACACCATTCCCTTGCTTTCCAGGTAAGAAACCCACCAGTATTTCAGTCTCAACTGAAAAAAGGTACCTAAGTAACTTGTATAACACAACATCCCACTCCAGCACTTCTTTGCAGCGTGAATCTGATCATGTTGTGACTGCAGCATTAAGTTGGCAAGGTGACAGGTAACACAAAGATTTTTGTCAGAATTTGTGAGCTCAGAGTACAGTTAGCATAAGTTTGAATAACATTCCCATAATACAATTCTACTTTGTTGCAAGTTTAGCACTTGTGAAGCTGAGCTTTGGGAAGGTTAAAAATGGCACCTCCCAGTGAATTCAGTATCAGAGCTGTCCTTACTCCTGATACAGAGTTAACCTCTCAGCAAATCAATAGTTCTTTGCTTTTGTGACTTACACTCATATCAGTTCATTGTAAAGCTTCCAGTTCTATAATTACCCAGACCTGTTGAGCTAGTTCATCTCAATCAGGCAACAGCTTGAAATACACGAGCCAGCTTTTTTTTTTTTTTTGGAGGATAAAGTGTATATAAATAAACAGGTATCACACAGAATGGTTAGGGTTGGCAGGGACCTCCAGAGATCACCTAGTCCAACCCCGCTGCTCAAGCAGGGACACCCAGAGCACAGGGCAGCATCCAGGAGGGTTTTGAAGATCTCCAGAGAAGGAGGCTCCACAGCCTCTCTGGGCCACCTGTGCCAGGGCTCTGTCACCCTCACAGGAAAGTTCGTCACATGGAGGTAGAACTTTCATTAAGGTAGCACAGAACACCTATCATTCATACACAGACCTGAAATGCTGAAATGCAGTGGCATCTAGTCAAGACAACACGATTACTCTTCCCAAGGGAGCTTCTGTCAGACAGCCAGGCTCAGCAGTGCCTGAAGTGTTCCTATCAGCCCTGACATGCTAGGCAGGAGCAGCAGAGGTTGTGAAGTCTACAGTGCAAAGGACCCCCCAAAACAGGTAGGAACAGACTGTCTAGGGCTTCCTTTGCCCCTCCCACCTGCCCCTTCCAGCTATGCAATTCATAACCAAACAAGTCAGAGAAGTCCAGCAGGAGGTGCTGTACATTGAAACCTTTAGATTTCTCTTTCAAGGTCTCCTCCACTAAACATTAAGTCCTGTCTCACTCTGGAGTTCTTCATTTATCACTTAAGAGGACTAGAGATCCCATTTTACCAATTCTGGCCATGTAACTGCCATTAATCCTTAGCACCTCTGCAAATATCCCAGCCCAGCAAGTCCTCTCAGTCTTTTACTTGCAAGAGGGAGTAACTCCTTCACCTATTGCTCCAGCTTCTGAGTGATACCAAACAAGTTCACATCCAGAGCTACTTCAGTTCTTTCTATACAAAACAGAAGGCACAGCATGCTTCACATCAAGTCAGGCTGTCATTTACTATAAATCATCTAATTACTTTATCCTGAAAAGTTTTTACATATTTTATTACATTTGCAGACTGTGGTTTCTGAAAGCCTACCCCAAGGAGTGCACATATCCCAAGTAAACAGCCTTTGTGTATTATTATTTGGGTTAAGGGAGTGTCTCCAGGCTGGCAGAGTACAACTGTGGGAGCCTATTGTGCAAGAAGCTGCCCGAGCACAGCAACTTGTGGACTCAAAGAGCTTGCACTGTAAACAAGAGAGACAGCCAAGGGGTGGGAAGGGAAATGCACTGTTGGCTCCATTAGAACAGATCAGAGGGAAAGGCTGAACTGGGTAAACCTGAAGAAAAAAAACTTTAGTCTTGAGACTACAACAAAGAACCAGGCTCTTCTTGTGGCTACAGGTCCTTTCTCCCTCCTATATCAACCTGTATTTGCAAGTCTATGAATACATTCCACTACAAGTACCATCAATAATCTCAGTTAAAGCAATCAAGGATCCTTCTCTTCATCAAAGCTGTTTCTGGAGTTGCAATGCATTACTACTAAATTTTTTTTTCTTCTTATTCTAGTGTCCAACCTCATTATAGCCTATAGCCAAATACCCACAGAAATCCTACAAGGAAAACAGGTATTTCCAAACTCACTTAAATACAACATCCACAGAACTAAAGTGTTCTGCTCAATTTAGGCAGTACGCAATGACAAGAGAGCAGCAGGATGCCTGCCTTGAACAGCTCCTGGAAAGTTGTCTCCAAGCTCTATGCTACACTTTGGGGAGGGGAAAAGCACAACCACAAAAAACAAACAGAAAACCACTTTCAAGCGCTGTTGCAGGGGAACGTCTTGGCCACTCTGCTGTCTGCAGTGTCCCTTGTCACACTGCATGTGCCACACAAGCTTAAAGGCTGTCTCCACTCAGTTTCTCACCAGAGAACATGTCTCATTCTGGATAGCAGTGTGTATGTGGGGGGGAAAACAACTGGTCAGACCTAAACAGTATCTGGTGCTTCACTTTGTCTTCTGGACACTGACAGCTCCATGTGGCCAGACACCACCACGCTAGGGAAATTAGCGCCACAGCTCTCATACCCTATCAGCCTACCAACAAATGCAGAAATTCAGGCAGGCAGATATAAAGTAACATGGATAGCAAGGCTTAAGGATAGCGAGAGAATTGCAAGAGATCATTTCCTGTGGAAAAGTGCTAATTAAAAATAACCCAGCATCACTCCAATGAGATGCCACATAGACTTCCCCCCTGCTGTGCTATGGCAGAGCATCCTTAGTTCATCCCACTGTAGCATATGGCCTGTTTTGGGATAGGAATTTTCCACTAACAGAGGAGACAATGCTGGGAATACAGGTGTGTGGGGAATTTCATCTTAAGAAATTTAGATTCATAAAGCCCAAGCTAAACTGGTACATTTTTATGCTCCTGTATCTTCTGGGCACCTCTGAGTTTTATACACAAAGGCAAACCAAGGAGAAGAGTCATTTTATTTGTCTGTTCTCATTATCAGTCTGCATCCCAGAACCAAAGCCACACTCCAGCAATGCCTGGATAAGCAAAGACACTGCTGGACCAAAGGCACCTTTGGAGGTTTTGCAGTAGCTATTCATTTATACTTTACAATTAAGACAGGAATGTTTATCTCTAAGGCTAGCAGAGCTTCAGCAAAAATTAACCTGGCTTGTTATGTTGTGCTTGCAGAACATACCCAGGCAGCTTTTCCAGGCATTGGCAGCGGAAGAGGCACAGGATGGCAGCGGATGCAGTCAGTATTCAAGTGTGACACAAGCTGCTTTGAGTGTAAGGATGCCAGGCTCCAAGGCAAGTGCTGTGGGCAGGTTTTGGCTTAAATTAGAACACAATGTGTGAGGCTAGAGGCCCCAGGAGTTGGGAGGCCAGCTTAGACAGGACATAAGCCCAAAGCCCCCTTCAAAATCCATGTATCCAAGCAAAGCTATAACAATGTGTTAGGCTACCTGATATGGAGTCCAGGACCTTTCACTTATACCACTTCTAAAGTGCTATGTAATGTCACCCCTGTCCTAAGCTGTGCCCCATGCATCATATGCCTTCTCTAACTGCAGAGTCCCAACAGAAGAGGATGACACCTTTCCTTCCAGCCAGAATGGGCAGCTGCAGAGGAGGCCAAGACACACAAGCGAGCAGGCCTGGGGTGGGATGGGTACTGCAAGTGCAGCATGGGCATGTTTCCAGTGATCTGCAGGTCACCTAGCTCCAGGTTTGGACACAGGAACTGGCATCAGCCCCGAGAATAAGAGACACTGACATTATGCTCAGCAAATTTCCATTTAGATTGATGACAGGCAATCCAACCAAGTTTATCACTTCAGCCAAGTCCAAAGACAGAGAGGTCTCTCAGCACAACACAGGGAGTTTAATTCTGATAACAAGTAAGCTGAAGATAGCAAGTGGAAAAGCAGGAGTCTCCTATCAATGAAAACAGACACCAATATTTTAAACCATCCACCTTCAGGTTATAAGCTCCTTATCTCAGACTGCTACATATGTGGTCTCCTTGGGAACAGAGTCACACAAGGAATCAGATGTGCCAACATTTATCAGAAGCTCCAACTAGCCAAACACATCAGCTCACCTAGGAATGCCAGGTCTATTTTGCAAGACACAGGGCCAAGTGTGAAGCCACTCCTAAGGCACCCAGCAGGGGACAAGGAACACTGCTCTGACTCAAGAAACATTGCTTGCATTACTGGCTCGCATTGCCACATCCTTCCTTCAGCAGATTCAGAAGGTAGAGAAAATAAAAAGTCAGCCTGGTACTGTGCCAGCATGGTTAGTGTGCCCATCAGCATAGTATCTAGGTACTGCATGCCCAGAGCACTGTAGAAATGACCCTACCTCTTCTCCTCAAATTGGAGCATAAGCATATATTACTCATCTTTTTCTAAGCAGAAAAAAAGCAATGTATGGACAGAGTATAGAAAAAAATAGAAAGACTGCAAGATTAGTACAAACATTTGCCAACTGTAATTCTTCTGCCAGACACAAGAAAGATTCTAGACATTTCACACATGCAAAAAACAAAAACAGCACAAAACAATCTCAACCAAATATTTTAAACAAGTGAAAATTTCCCAATCACTTCCAAAATGCTTGGCTGCTTATGCATGACCAGAAGAATGTCGTGGCCACCATTCCTGAGGCAGAGACCTGGGCCTCATTTGCAGGGATTTGGCCAGGAGCTCGCTAGTGTGAAAGCAATGCCAAGTCCCATTTATCCAGCAATCTTGACCTCCAGTGGCATCAGACACATTTTGATGGGCATGTGATGTGACAGCTGACCTAAGGACTGGGAGCAAATGTCATCAGCATTAGCGCAAGGGCACCCAAGTTAAAAAACACAATCTGTTATGACACAGTTTTTCATGTATCCAAAGGGAAGCGTCACACTGCCCTCTTGCAGATGCTTATGAGGAAAGTGTTAATTCAAGCACTGTTTATTGTAGGAATTAAGGAAACCCATACGAACTTAAGACAACACAAGGCCTCAGACAGTACAAGTTTGAAAGGTCAGTAAAAAAAAGCAGAATAAGTGTAGCCATCTCCCTGCAACCATCTCCTTCTCCACTCAGTCTGCACTAGAAGCAGAGACTCAGGATGTGCCTCTTTCCCTTCTCCCACTTAAGGAAAGAGAGAGATAAGTAGGAGAAATCTCACCAAGGAGAGAAACAAAAATATGGGCAGCAGCCAGGAGCATTTGCCTGCAGACAGGAGTCTCGGGCTCACAGCTAAGTGTTGCAGAGCCTGTACTGCAAAAATTCTCACTTCTCTAGCAGAGCCTTGATTTCTGAGGCAAAAAGAGCCAAGTTCTCCCTGCCCTTCTGTTCAGAGGATGCACATGGCTGGGATGAACAGCAGGGACAAGGTTCAGAGCTGTGCTTGGGGTCCAGAAAAGGGACCTCCAGTTCCTGACACTGGCCCAGATTGCTGAGGGTCTGGACAGCCAAGCACCTACCATGTCACTGCGATGGAGACCTCTTGGAGCCACACCAGCGCTCATCTTCGAAGGCCAATCTCTTCTAACAAGAGTCCAAGACCTCCAGCCAAGTACACACAGCCTCCAGTGCGTACCGGCAGATCCCTGGAAAGGACCCACTGCAGCCTTACAGCCCCAGTTCTGGGCACACGTAGCCAAAAGGAAGAGCTCAGAGGTCAGCAGAGCGAGGCTGATGTGAGCTCATCCCTCAGGACACCCCATCACCACATTCCCCTTCTCAAAGGCTCCTTCCCAAAGCAGAGCTGACTTGTTGCTAGAGCAGAGCATGGACAGGCAACCTATAGCCTGGGAGAGGAAAAAGGGACAAGACAGACCCAGCTGTTAGAGCCTCTTACACCACATCCAAAGACATTTAGCAGCCACACAAGGAGACTTGGCTGAACTGTCAGTCAGGAGCTGCTTTGCACTCCTCATCCGTCAGATTTTGTTGGTCTGCTGCATTCCACGCTGCTTTCTTCTGGGAGGAAGAGTTGTCCACTTCACCACTGGTGACTCAATAGGACCAGATCTACTTCTGCTCACTGCTTGCATTCCCTTCATCTGGGAAAGGGTCACCAAACCCATCAGAAGGTTATTGTGGCAACCAAATGGACTAAGTGGGGGTTTCTCTGCCATTAAACACTTCCTTCTCCATCATGAGGGTAGGGTATAAACAGGGGCTGACTGGATTCAGTGCACTTCTGCATGGAAGAGCCCAGTATCCAGCGAGTGCCAGAGTGGGAGGGAGAGCTGCACTTTCAAGAAAATTCAGTCTGTTTTGGGCAGGCAAGCTAGCTTGAGACTTGTCTCTTCCCCTTCCCACAAGAATTGCAGCTGAACCTCTTCCAAATTCCTTCTCCATTAGCAAAGTAAGAAATCAGGAGGGGAAAAAGTAAAGTCTGCAGAGTGTCAGAAATGAACCATTTAAATGCTTTTTGCTGAAGTTTTCTGGATAGTCTTAAATTTGACTTTACAAACCTTTCTGCAGCTGTGTTTTGACTCTTTGAAGAACGGGTTTTCCATAGCCACAAACCATTTCAGGATCCCGTAAGTGCCATTATCTCTTCTTCGCTGACCAAACTGAGATAACCCCTGGAGAATATGATGACTAGGACTTGGCTTTCCATGGCCAAACCTAGACTTCAGCACAAATTCCATGAGTAAGGCAGACCAGACATTTCTGACATCCAATCTAGGCCTGAGCGAGCTTCTTTTACTCCAGTCCAGAAGAATTGCTCCTATTTCCCCCATTCAAGAGCAGTCCATCCTACAACCAGCCTACACAAAGCAAAGCACACCAGCTGAGGAATGAGGCTTTCAGAGAGGGCAGGGTCAGGTCCTGAGCATTAACACTTAATATTTCTTAAACATTTCCCCCCATCCCTGCCACTGGGTTTGTCTCTGCTGCTGCTCCACTTGGAGACAAGCCGATGCCTGAGACAAAACAGTAACATCCTATGTTTTCTCTAACATGGCCTCCCAGCAGCAAACACCTCGCTGGAACTTATTAACCAGCTCCCAGCTTGCGCCCTGCATAATCAGTTTGTACTTCAAAGTCTCCACTAGCAGAGGGAGCTAAATGATGGCGTTAAATTCACTCATGTATGAAATTCATTAGTTCAGGGGCAGGACAGTGGATATTGCTTGTCAGAAGTTGGGATATTAGTTGAATGGGGCTGCCCAGGGCTCTGGGGACCTTTGTAGCTTCCCAAGCAATAGCTCCTTCTGCAGTGTCCCGATTGAGGCCAGTCAACTTGGGAGCAGTTAAAGCAGCTCCCTGCAGCGTTTTGTTCAGGAGCTTGAGAACCATCAGCGAGCGGAGCCATGGGCCACGAGCCCCATTGCAGGCAGAGCGCTGCTCCTTCAAAGCTTTCTTGCAGGATCAAGATGTTTCAGACCAATTACCACTGCAAACCCTCTCCAGCACTCCAGGTTTCCCTGGAAGCTGCAGCACCAAGTCCCACTGCTGCCTCCTCTGGCAGCCGAGGCTTCCAGCAGTGCCGGCGCTCCCAAGATGCTGCTGCTCAAGCCTAGAGGGAGCTGGTGCAGAGACCCTAACCTGGCTGCTGGGGACAGCAGGGGATTCAGTTACACACAAATCACCCAGGAGGGAAAAACAGCATCTGGTTAATCAGCAAGCGCAGGTCACACCAGGGAGGTGTCCCCTTTCCCCTGCATCTCTGGTTTCCTTCCAGGCATAATCCTCTCTCAATTAGGTTTTGAGGACTTGGGCATTAATTTAATTATTTTTAAGTCTCATCAGCAAAGCTGATGAGCCAAGGGACACCAGGCCCATGAGGCATCAGTGGCAGGTTCAAGTCACCGTGTATTGTTTGGCTGAATGCAGCGGGTTTAGCAGTGATTTTTCACATTTCATCTTAATCCAGCAGTTAGCTGTAAATCCACCCTCCTTATTGAGGCCGTGCTTGCTCTCACCTCCAAGGAGAAATGCTCCATTAAGCCTCGGAGCAGGCTTCGATGCACTGAATCAATATGACTGATGCGCAAGCAAGGCCAGGAGCCCTGTGTTACAGGTCTCCAACATGCCAGTTCTCAGCTCCTACCAGGCTAAGGAGACTCTGGTGTTCTGTGATAAGGCAAAGAGTCTTTAAATACAACCAGGCATCTACTAAATAGGAGCAAACACGCAGCTTCAAAAGACTTAGAGCGGAAAAATGCATGTAATTCCCCATTAGTCCCCAACTATGATCAGAGCACACTCCCTTGTCTCTTGTCTTGCCAAAGAAAGATCCTGCAAAACCCTCACAAAAAAAATGGAGAAAAGCCACAAACATCTGTCACTCCCCCTGTGAGCAAGCCCTTTGAGGCCCCACACTTGCACCTGGGGAAGTTCCACTGAAGACACAATGCCAAACAGATAGTAATTTTGCTGATGCTGGAGCAATCTCCATATGCCTATACTGAAACCCTAAATTAAAACATATATAGATGCTTAGCCTGCATGCTAATTTAGTTCATGTTCTAGACAAGAGCCACTTGGTGAGGCAGGGAGATAATGCAGAAGCAAATGAAGAAATCCACTGACTTCAGTTTCCCTACCAGGGAGCGCTCTCTCTCTACAAAAGAGTCACTCACTCTGTTACAGCCAAAAATACAAGTCCACAGATTTGAATTATAAGTGATAAAACTATGCATTTGGCAGCTTCCAAAATGTCATTATTCTGAAACATGGGGCAACATTTCCCATTTACAGCAGCACTAAGCACATCCTCATGGCCTTTCAAATCTGTTGCACAAATGCACATGGAAACAGCTTTTCAGAGATGCCTTGGCATTTAGCACCTCAAATGCAGGGAGAGTCAGAGACAAAGCAATTCTCTGACAGTGTTGTATTGCACTTTTTGCAGATGCACAAACCAAAGGTTAGACTATTTTGGTGAAAATTCTTCAAGTCTGCGGTCTGCTTAGAAGAGTCTACTCCTGCCACTGCTTTTGTTTTACTTGCTCATTGTCAGGTAACTCCCAGGAGCTGCTGCTGCCACCTCAGCAGCCCAAGGTGACCCCAGGTTCCCCAGCAGGCAGGACGCCCTGTTCACCCACTGTACTTTCTCACCTCCTGCTCAGGCTCCCCGACACCAGGATTAAACAGCATTAACTGCCACCACACCTGAGACACAAGCAGAGGAAGCAGGAACTGCACCCAAGCACTGGGGACGTTTGTCCTGGATGCACCACAGTGAGGCCACAAAGAAAGGACCCACTTGCTACCCCAGACTGCAGTACTTATCGTCCCAAACCGTAGCAGGCGGGTTGTCACCGCTGCCACAACAAGTGCTGGTGAGCACAGCTGCAAAATCTGCCCAACACGCAGGGCACTGGGGTTAGTGCTTCACATCCCTACCTCCAGCCCAGCAATCCTTGCACCCTCCTGGAACAGGGAGCCACATGTGGAGCCCAGAGCAGCAGCAGCAGGATGGTCAGACAAAGCAACACTGCAAATATCTTCTGCCACTGCCCTTTAATTAGGGGAAGCAGGCAGCACATTTAGAGCACAGCTTTCTGCTTCACTTACAGTGGCACAGGGAGGAGGGACACCATTACCACTGTTTCCTAGGAGATTTTCACACACTAGGAAGGAGGAGAAAAAAAACATACAGAAATGCCAGCAAAATTATTACCTCCAGTTTGCACAAAATGATCTGTTAAGTACATTGAGTAAAACTACTGGGGAAGCTATAGCAGTGCACCTTAACAGTGCTTATTTTGTCCCATTCTTCACTTGGTGCATACCAGGAGGAACAAGTGGTATTTGGACAGGCTGAGATAACAGTATTTTTAGTTAAAGGGGCTGCTCAAGCACAAAGAAGCAATGCTCACACTACTAACAGGGCACAGCCACAGCCCAGGAGCAGCACCCCATTTAACCAATTGAACACAGTAAGCCCCCATCACTCTCAAGGTATGTTTTATTTGGGTAATATAAGTTGTCCTCAGCAATGGAGGCATTAATAGGAGGAGGTCTCAGCTAGGTGGCTGCACAACCCCAGCCAAGTTTCACTTTATTTGGTCATAACCTGGGCCTATCTAATAAGATCCATCTTTAATCACAGAGCCTTGAACTTTGCTACAGCAGGGAGAGCACACATTACAGCAGACACCCTACCTGTTATTCATCATCTTTTAATATATTGGCCTGCAACACCTGCTCCTCTCCCCTCATCATCCTGATTGATGCCCTGCTTACCTGGCTGGCTATGGGTCCTGGAGAGGAGCAGCATCTCCAGGGGCAAGGAGAGCAGCAAAAGGCCAGACAGAACAGACAGCATCAGTGCCTCCTCACTTCCTCCTTATATTGAGGCTGCCAATTACATTTATCTTAAAAACCTGCATCCTGCCTAGGAGGAGGGTGAGAGGAGGAGATCCCTTCCCACTTGGGGTGTTGGTTGCTGCAGGTGGCTGTGTGGCCACCACAAGCCCAGCCATGGCCACAGGTACCCCTGCCTGCTGTGAGCTGCTGCCCGCGTCCCTCCCTGGCCACCCACTTGGGACCAGAGCCTGGCACTTATCCAGGTGCCTGGATTCATTCAGACTGATGCAAAACGTCCCCTCCTCCCCAGAGGCCGCGGGTCAGAGCCGCGGGGTGCGAGGCCCGACGCGGAGAGCAGACGGCAGCTCCGCTCCCGGCTGCTCCGTCCCCCGGTTCGATCGCCTTGTCCTTCCCGCCGCGCTCCCGCTTGCCACACGTATATTTTCCCACAGCAGCCTGTCAGGAGAGGACAAGGAAAGGCCATTTGTTTGCAGCCTTGAAATGTAATTTTGTTTTTTTATTATTGATTTTAAGGTTGTAAACACCCTGGCTGTGTCTGGTTTTAAATGCTAATGATGATAACAGCAAAAGGAGATGGAGGAGCAGGGCAGGAAATTGAACCATTTTGCAGCTACCAAAGTCTTTAAGCGACTCCAGCTATACGGGGAGGAAGCCCCCGGGAGAATAGACGGAGGATAAACAAGTAATTTGTGTCTGCAGCTTCAGTTTTTCCTCCAGCATTTGCCTCTCCTTAAGCAGACCATTTCCATGCGTGTGGATAAGCTTAGAGCGAAAAAAGAAAAAGAAAAATTTAACAGAGTGTTTTGGGGTTGGTTTGAGGACACCTGGGGTGTTGGGGTAGACGGGACAGACGCAGCACGACAGGTGACAAGGGGACCACGCGCCGTGGCACGTCACCGTTTCCGTTCTAGCCCCACGTTTTACGAACATCAGGTTCACCGGCGTCCTCGATCCAAAGCACTTGTTGTGCCCAGCAGTGTCCCTAACAAGCACTGGGGACGTGGGCTGGGTGTTTAGCATATTTATTTACGCACCCAGACGTGCTCTCTAATATTAAGCAGGATCACAGGTTTTAATTAAATGGAAAAAAAAAAAATCAAATGTGAATGAGGGAAGTGGTGGAGGAGGAAGGAGGGGACTGGCTGACACATCTGGCTTGTAAGTACCTTAAAATGCTGGAAGAGCTGGGCCTGGCCGCGCTGCCCGATCCACGCGGGAGGTTTCTCCCTGGGGGCGACGGCAGGCGCAGGGGACGTGCCGGCTCTGGTGACCACTCAGAGAGCTGAACACAGGGGGATTTCACCTCTCATCAGGCTGCACCAGGGCCGTTCGCCTTCTGAGCTCTTCACACGTGTTCAGGGAACCAGCAGAAGAGAAGGAGGTTTTTCACCCCCTCTCCTTGCTGTGATACTCTGAAGAGAGAAAATGCATTTCTTTTTCCCAAAGATTTTTTTCTTTCGCTCTGAATCAGCCTCCCCTCTCCATAAGTGCCTGTGTGGAAGTGTCTCCCTGCTATTAAACCTACAGAAATCCACAGTAAAAGGTGGCTCCCCCTCACCCTGGTGGCTGTGAAGGCAGAGTCCGTCCTCAGAAGGTTTCAGATGCTGCCACCATCCTGCACCATCTGCCCTCCAGCCGGTTCTCTTGCACAGGGGTTTCTTGCATCCCCCTCTATTCATATGCCAGAAAACCATCTGTCCGGTCGCTGCTATGGAAAATTACTGTGGAAAACATTCCCTGAAACAACTTCCTATCTCGACCCTCAGCCCCTTTGCGAGTCGCTCTCTTTTGATGGGTGGTTTATGCCCCTAGGGTCTCTTATACGGATGAATGTCTTTTAATTAGACAAAAACATTGCTCCCTTGTGGTTATTAGCAGTGACACGCAGATCTTTATTCAGCAAGACCCTCTTGCAGGGGTCTTATCTCAGGGAGCCAGGATCTGCAAGCAGCAAACCTGGCATCGAGTGGCAGCTGCCCCCGAGACGCCTGTTTTGGGGCATTTCTCAGTTTTCCTGCTGCTTCTCTTTCCCCAGCCAAGAGCAGCGAAACCCTTGGAAATAGGTGTTTCCCTTTGGCAGAGCCAACCAGGGCGGGAGCTGCCCGGCTATAAAACCCAGCCCGAGGCAGCCCTGGAGCCCTCTCCCTGCGGGACACGGACACGCGGCTTTGCCGTTATTCCTGCAAGGAAAAGGCCACGGAGATGCCGCTTTCCCCGTCCCTTCTGGAATGCCCTTTCTCTCCAACTTAGCAGCGTCAGGGAGCAAGGGGAGCTGCCGCACGAGCGGCTGGGGGCAAAGGAGGTGGGAAAGGACGTCGGGGGACACTTGCACCCATCGGATTAAGAGGGAGGTTTGGGCTGAGCAGCCCGGCCGGGCTCAGGGTTAGCGTGAGCAGCGCGAGGGTCTGAGGGACGGGCGGCTCCAGGGGAGCGTCCAGGGCGCGCCGGAGCCGCTCAGCCCCGCAGCGCGGCAGGGGCTAACCGGGCAGTTGGACGTAGGAGCCTGAGCCCAGCGCCCCGGCGAGCTGCGAGCCCCGCGGCTGAGCCTCCCGCCGGGATGGAGCCGGGATGGGGCAGGAACGGCTCCCAGCACAGCGGCCCCGTGAGCCGCGCGGGGGACCCCAACGTGACCGTCCTGCAGAGCCGCGACGAGGAGCTGGCCAAGGCCGAGGTCGGGGTGCTGGCCGCCATCCTGGCCGTGGCCACCGCGGGCAACGTGGCCGTGCTGCTGGCCATGTTCCGCCTGCGGGGCAAGATGAGCCGCATGCACCTCTTCATCCTGCACCTGGGGCTCACCGACCTGGCCGTGGCGCTCTTCCAGGTGCTGCCGCAGATGGCGTGGGAGGTGACGTTCCGCTTCGCGGGCCCCGACCCGCTCTGCCGCGCCGTCAAGTACCTGCAGGTGCTCAGCATGTTCGCCTCCACCTACATGCTGCTGGCCATGACGCTGGACCGCTACGTGGCCGTGTGCCACCCGCTGCGCACGCTGCGGCAGCCCGGCCGCCGCGCCTACGCCGCCGTGGCC